>JAOQGH010000019.1:74355343-74461467 GCA_025769975.1 Gallinago jamesoni
TTTTCAGTGGTTGCCAGTGAGAGGACGAGGGGCAACGGGCACAAGTTGGAACACAGGAGGTTCCACTCAAATATGAGGAAAAACTTCTTCGTGGTGAGGGTGGCAGAGCCCTGGAACAGGCTGCCCAGGGAGGTCGTGGAGTCCCCTTCTCTGGAGATTTTCAAGACCCGCCTGGATGCTGTCCTGAGTAACATGCTCTAACATGCTCTGGGCAATCCTGCTTCAGTGGGGGAATTGGACTAGATGATCTCTATGGTCCCTTCCAACTCTAATAATTCAGTGAAATTCAGTGAAATAGTTCCACTAATTTTACCTTATAAAGTAAATGTGACTATTGAATTAATAAAATTTTCACATGGCATATGAAACATCACTGAAGAGTGGAGAATAGATGTTTATAATGTTTGAAGACAGAAGGATGGAAAAAGTATAATAATGTTCGATACTGAATGCATAATCTAGATATTTTTTAAGGCCTAATCTGAAGAATTACTCATATAAACCTCGTACTTGTTAACTGCATGTGAGAATGAGGGAGAATGACTCCTAAATATTGTGCATCACAATAGACTATTGATCAGCACTGCAACAGGGCCGGGAAGAGTACAGATTTGATCCAAAACCCAAAAAGTTTTGTGAGCTGGGAAAAAAAATTTACTAATGCCAGCTTAATATCTTATCTGGAATAAAATCATGGCTGGGCATACTCAGGAAGTTTGATTTCAAACAAGAACAAGTGTAGGGATGGACTACTGATTACCAGGCAACTGGAGGTTATAGACTCAGAGCAGAATTTGAAACAGTTTACTCAAATTACAGCTGTGAGGACATGGTGTTATTAATGTTTTAAAGTGAACAACAAAGAAGAAAAATTGTTATTTGAAGTTAAGGAACAACACTAGGAGAAGTATGAGGTGATACAGTGACTGAGAATAAAAATGGACGATTAGGAGAGTGTTCTTCACATCAGAAAAACAGGGTCCAAAACTACCTTGCAGTAATGAGATTTGAAACTCAGCTTTTTAAAAAATGAAACTAAACCTAGAAGAGATTACATGATGTAAAAAAGGCAATAGAAGACGGATTAGTTCATTGCCTCAGGAGATCCCTTGCAGCTCTGTGTACTTGACTACACAACATCTATCTGCACCTTTTGTAATTCCAAGGCATTCCAAAGCACGAAATCCAGGAGGAGTTCAGCTACACTTCTCTTATTTCAGCTGTGGAGGGGGATGCTACACTCCTTAATGCAATATAAAATACCTTTTGTATGAAGCTATAACACACGTGTTGCACAGGCCTCCCTGATTTCCAGCTTGTTTCCAGGTGTAGATCATCTTACGTGTTTATGCAGCATTAGGCAGAGCAGAATCCCAAGCCTGATGGGATTCCACAATGCAGAGAGGAATGAAAGAAATTAATAGCAAAAATACCAAGTTTTGAACAGTTTTATTCTTTTTGGACTTGTGGTCTGTGTATTTCAGAGCCTGAATCAGCTGATGTACTAAGCTCATGGCAGAGCTGAATTTTAAGCTTTAACCAGCTTTCTTCGAAGGAATAAAATCTTGAGGTTCAGATGAGTTCCCATGGGTTGGGATAATTGTCCATCTTGAAACTTTTATCAGCTTTAAACTATTTAGCACTTGCAGGCTGCACTGTACACATGCTGAAACGACAGATACTACTTGCAAATTAGACTAAGTGCTGACCAAGCAAGTTTAAGTTACACGGATTAAGGAAAAATAATTTAATTTTGCTTTAATTATTTCCAGTAATTTAATCTTCCAAAAAGATAAATAAAGTTCAGAGTTGAGAAACTGCATTATACAAGGAGAGGCAAACTGTGTGTTTACTAGACATTGAAATTTACCCTGGGGAATGAATGTCCATCATCTCAAACAATGAGATATAACATTTTGATGTTATATGATGAGATAGGTATATCATTTTGATATAACACATTCGTTTGACCTTCACCCTGTGAGTTTCCTTAGAGTGAAACCAGCTAGCTGTCATTCTCTGTTTGACCTTGACAATCCCAGTGCCTGTTTTCAAAGGTGCAGGGTACCTTTAACTTCTGTGACTTTCTGGTGAACTTCTGAATGTTCAAGTTCTCCTAGTAACCTGCCCCAACGTGGTAACTCATCTTTACACAAACACTCAAATAACACAATTTGCCTGCTGTTGAGAGAAAGGAATCAAATTCGAAAAAGGGAGAGAGAGAGGACAATAATGCTGCGTTTCTTAACTTTGCAAGATTAATTTTAGCCAGCCTCAAGAAATATGTAAATGAAATCAGGAAAATCCCTGTTGTGCCTGTCCTTACTGCATAAATCCCCTGTTTTTTCTTATACAGGATGACCCTCAATGACTGAAGCCCAAGCTGAAAAAACAGCTGCATTGTACTGCAGACTGAAATCCTGCTACAGCTACCAGCTCTGGGATTCAAACATGAACCAAATAGGATTATGCAGAAGGCCAATATAATACTTAGTGTGAATTAAAGGTATGAGGAAAGACACATTTCTTTTGGGGGTAAGATACTTTTTTTTCTTTTTTTTTTTTTTTTCCTAGTTTAAATAGTCTAATTATTATCTCAGATGTGTGGAGCCTTTTTAAATACTAAACAGCAATAATGTTCTGTAATGTGAAGAACTATGTATGACAGTCTTCTTAAAATCAAATATATTCCACAATGTTCTGTAATGTGAAGAACGATGTATGACAGTCTTCTTAAAATCAAATATATTCCACAAAATAAAAATAAATGTATTTCAGCCCATTTCAGTTGCTTATTACTTTAGGATGCATGCTCTTCTCCTTTATCTTAAATCATGCTGTACATTACTCACTAATCTTTGCAAGGTTGTGACTAAGTGCTATTAAACAGTGCAATTTTTTTTTTTAGTTTTTTTTTTACTTTCTTTAGGAGTAATAATTATGCATCAGAACCAGAAAAGGTTTCTCACCAGTAATAATAGTATTTAAAAAACAGTGCAGCAGAATAAACAACTAAGGATTATTAAGCACATTATTCTGTTTCCCTCAGCAGTCTAAAGATACTGGTATTTTCTCACGTAGTTCCTTACCTTGAATGTGAATAATTCTTTCATGCTCCAGACTTGAGTTGTCAGGGTGAGGTTCAGCCCAGCAGGCAGAAATCAGCACCAGAAAAAGTAGACTCTTCATCTTTATAGTCAAAAGAATCTTCTTCACTGTAAGGGCATCACACACAAAGAGGCTTGTGAATTTTTGGAGACCTTTACAGTGTTGCACTGCACAACTTGTTACAGCAATGATCTTATGAGGGACCAGTAATATATTTAACTTACTCAGCTGAAAAAGTTACAGCAGGTACTCATTTTTTAGGCATGGAGAGTGGACCTTTTTATCATGGGCTTTCAAGAATTGAAACTGGCAACCCATATTCAGCTCTGTCTGTGCAGAAATACAACACGAAATAATAAAAGCACACACACAAATATCCATAAACCAAACTCCTTGCAAGACCAGACTCCTTGCAAGCAATACCTGTGTTTCAAAAACTGTTCTAGTGTACTTTTGCTTTTCCAGCCATACTCTAGATCTGGTCTGCAAATGCAGTTAAAACAATCAAAGCTATCACTGTGTCTATATCCACTGCATGATGCAATCTGCTGGTGACAGATTTTCAAGATTAAAACAATATTCTCATAGGTTTTGGCATTTCAGTCAAGACTGCAAGTTAACTTAGCAGTCAGGGTGGTAACTTTGCTTGAGCTAAAGCAGTAAAGATGACAAAACAGTTCTCAGGCTGACTAGAAAGACCTATTTTATTTCAGATTCACTTACCATTTTAAAAGATGCCTAAATACACACTGAAATGTTCGAAACCACGCACAAAGTAGGTTAGAGTTGTATATGCTACCACTGCAGCTGCCCTGATTGATTTTTCATTCATTTCTACCTAGAATGCTGACGCACTAACTTAGTGTGCCAGGTAGGGTCTCTGCAGTCAGCAGAGCTGAGCGCTGCAGGGAAAATCTCTGCCAGCCTCTGAGTAGTAATTAGGCAAATGAAGACCTGAAATAGAAAAGGAGGCATAAAATACAAGAGGCTTTATGTAGAGATGTTCAGGCTGCTGTGTGTTTAACAGATATAATTTTTACGACCCTGATTTCTTGAAATAAAAGATAGCTATTTCCCAACTTTGTCTTTCAAGAGACTAGGATTTAGTCCCCAGTCACCAAATAGTGGCAGCATTGTTAATGAGCTTTCTCTCTAATGCAGGAAGAAAATTATCTTTCCCCCCTTTTCTCTATCAGAGCTAGAAACACATCAAAGCTACAGGGTACATTTGGTCAGAACCAGGGTCAAGGTCCAAGCTTTGCCAACAGTCCTTGTCCCCAGACAGACTCAAACACCTATGTGTTTCAAGTCTAAATCCAAATGTTGTAATCCTAACCAACCTTTGCAGCAGAACGAAATGCAGAAATGCTATTGCCATTTATTTTTATTTTTTTTTTTTCAGAACAGAACATGCGTTACTTGCCTGCCCTTCCATTTCTTCAAAGAGACTTTGGGGTGGGAGTTCAGAGCCAACTCAGCATCCTTTACTCCTTACTGTGGAGCGTCTAGGGGCAGGACAAGTGCTCGCTGCACGCTATTTTCCAGGTGGTCCCTGCTCAGTAACTCCAGACTCTCCGGCCACTCCCTCTTTCCTGGAAAGCTTGGCAGGCTGATGACCTCCATTCCCGTGAGCAAGGACAGATGTGGCTCCCTCTAGAGCACATCAGCCCCAGCCTGGGCCGACCAGAGGGGTCACGGGGGGGCAGCCGGGTGTCCTTCCTGCACAACGGGATGGGGACAGGGCAGGTTGCACTGCTGTAAAACCACGCTGCTCCCTCTCCCTCAAAAATCCCAGACCAGGCACCCCCTGTATATCCTCTAAGAGGGAAAAACGCTTCAGGTTTGGGGTTTGGGTTTTTTTTATTGGCTGTTGACTAACTGACAATTCTTTTTTTGTACTGGTGGGGGAGGGTGTTATTGATTTAGAAATTGCTTAGCACAGAAGCTTTGATTTTGAAGGCAAAGTTTACGGGGGGATTCCCATTTCAACTTGCAGCTGGGTGCCTACACTGGATGCAAAAGCTCCTGGCCCCAGTGAAGCCCACAGGGGCTCTACAGACCTGCTCTGGGAGTGCCTGAGCAAAATTAACACTTTGTCTCTACCTCTTGCCACAAACCTTTTCCGTGGCACTAGTGAAAAGACACAACCACACAACAAGATGACAGGTAGTACCACCATCCCCATCTCCCCCAAACTCTGGGAGTGGGGTTCCATTGTGGAATAAGAAAGATTTACAATTTGGTTACATGGATGGAGAATTCCACCCATGCCCTTCTTCCTTGTCAAAGTCACCCTAATATGATGGGGGAAAGTCCACATAGCATCATCAGGTGATGATTACCAGAACAGCCAACTTCAGGACTAGCACTGAGGGGGCAGGATACACCTTTCAGAGATATCTGCCTGGACTACCAGCTGCATCCAGGAAACTGAGGAAACTCTATCACATTTGCCTGGACTACCAGGCAAACATCATGTCACCGTGTAGAGTTTACATGGTAGCATCACACAAGCAGGATGAGAGGCAGGTCAACAATGGAGTTGTGAGATCTGCTCTTCCATTTCCCCAGTTTTCTGGATGTAGCCAAACACCTGCTCTAGTGGGAGGTCTTTAAGGTCCCTTCCAACCCAAACCATTCCATGATTCTATGATTTCATACATCACTTGCCACAGACGTGGTACAAAATCAACCTTAAGGCTACAGATCCACAAGATTTTTGGAGGGGTATAACCAAGATGGTGGTGCTTTAGCCTTGTTAATAGGCAAAGTTTATAGTGGCTGTGTTTCTGGTTTTCCCTAATTGCCACAGAGAGAAAGGGCAGCCTAAAGTGTTCATTGTGCGTGCAGAAGCACACACACTAACAGCACGTGTGGGCACGTCTGTGCTTTCTTTACTCTGATGACGTTCATCTGCACTCCTAAGGTGTGTTTGTCAGACTGCACAAAACTAGCAAGAATTTAAAAAGTATTTCCCAGGGGGCCAAACGTTTGGTTAACATTTTAGAAAATGGATGCATTGCGTACCTTTGCTTAACTCACCAGATCCTTCATACTTGAGGTCAATCAACTGAGAGTAGAGTTTCTTCTGGGCAGAAGCATTCCATTGGGGGCCATTTCAACCCTCCAATTAAGCCTGAGCAGCTTTAAGGCTGCTCCCTTTTATTGCCATGTAGAGTGGCAGCTGAGAAAATGGGGGTATCTGAAGTCAGGAAGGAATGCCCTCATCTTGCACCACTCTCCTCCTGGGATACCCCATGATGGAAGCTCCGGCATCGAGCCACAGCAGCGCAGAGCAATGTTACCAAGCCAAGAACCTGACCCCCGGGGTTTTGTAGTTATCCAAAAGGCCTCTGGCCAGAGAAATTCACATCCTCAGCTCTAGCCAAAGCAATAGAAGTCAGACTCCATTTCTGCAGCAGCCTAGCAGACCTCAGGGGAGACATGATAGGTGTGGATGTTTTCATATTAAAATTAATAAAATCTTGGCTAGGAGACAGTGAATTTTCAGTAAGAAATGGTAATGATTATTCATACTCAAGAAATTCGCACTGGTTTCAATTACTGAAGTTTATGAATTTGCTATCTCCCTAGACAGGGACACAAAGAAACTGAGGAGTAGTTTTTAAAGGGAAACCTCAAGGCTCAGGGAAGTGGTCAAGGTTACTGTACTTTCAGTTTTTAAATTCTCAAGAACTGCTCATTCTTAGATACAATTTGCAATTCTGATAGTAATCACCGTTTTTTCATACTTGTCCAGCCATAATTCATCTACTCCTGGCAAATCTAAAAGGCTATAAAGTACCAGTGTTTGAATTTTAATATAATATTCTGCAAATTAACAGAATGCTTTCAAGTAATTCAACTGTATAAGCAAAAGACACTTCTCTGAAGAACCAAGTACTGGAAAATGATGTTATATACCAACCTCTATTTTAATAAAATAATAGATTTCTTATTTACTACTGCAACTACTTTCTGGCTACAGAACATGAGGGAATCCAGTGTGTGAGGACAAAGTCCACCTAGCTCACCCACCACTAGGGCAGACACAGGGGAGTTCTTCATAAAATGCTCTGTCTTTCTGTGAAGTTTCCTATTCTTAATACAGTGACACCCAGCAAGTAAATGCAGAAATCAATAATGTCTAAAAGAGGTAACAGAATCAGTAAAATCAGTCTCAATAAAAGGACTGAAATAGCTCCCAAAACTGTGGACTATTGGCATCTGTGTACAACCCTAATATATAATTTAAGCAAGTCCGTTCTTTGTGGAGCTCTGTGTTATCTGGGAATTGGTGCTAATCACCAGGGAGCTGCCTATTAATGAAACAAAAGTTATGTATTTTCAGGGGCAGGGTGTCAGCTGCAGTAACTAAGTCTCTTATCCTTAGATACTGTTGGTAGATCACAGAATAGGATGGAGACTAGTCTAGGCAGTACGGACACACCCTCTTCAATAAACTTTCCCAAAACAGGGAATTTGGAGCAGAATACTTCAATCCAGCTGACAGACAGGCTTCTGGTGTCAAAAGACTGTCCCAATTCACCTAAAGATCATATCTTATATATCTGTATGTATATAGACAACTAGGCTTAGGCAACTGAGTCAAGCCATAAGGATGGGCTTCAGCCAATTTAGATTGTGGACACCTAAATTATTGTGTCTGTGTGAAAAATGATTACATCTCACTTAGAAGTCCAAGCTGTTACAGTCAGTTTATACCCAGCCAATGTGGTCAGTGGAAGAAAGATGTGTGTTTAGTTGATGAAGGATGCCCTTTCTCTATCCTCTTTTGTCTTTGAATAACTTCTCTCTGCAGTGTGGCCTCTCTGGAGAAGTGGGAATTGTGGGCTTGAATATGTGGGCTGAGGTGGAAGGAATACTGTGCACAGCCTCTTTGGATGAGTGGTCTAAGTGGGCTGTTTTGCAACCAAGGTACAAACTTTATTTTACAAAATTATTTATTTTACAAAATTCGTTTAGTCAAGGACTCATTGCCCAGGACGAAAGGGTCAGTACTGGACAGACGTGCCTGAAGTGTAGATCTGACTCAGGGGCTGCTTACAAGTGGCAATTTAGAGTCCTTCTTGTAATTAGCATTTCTGCTGGCTAGCTCTAGGCAGCTTCCCATTCAGCATGGTAAACAACATTTTAAGAAACAAATACTCATCTCTCTATTGACTGCAGAAGGAGGGTAAGTGTTCTGACTCATCCTGGGAGCACTGACACACTCCTTTTAGATGTCCCGATGCCAAAAGTGGGCATCTCAAGTAGGCAATAGCAAAGTCACCCTTAGTCATGAAGGGCACCTAGTTTCTTAAAAGTATTTACAATCTTCTTCAAAGACCTTCTGTTCTCCCAAGGCAATGGTAAAATACTCAATTGCAGCTACAGACTTCAGATCTCTGTTAGTAAAATCAAATGAAAATTCACTTCTTGCCCTGAGATGCCCTTACACCACCTAGTCTTGATTCTACTTTTCAGTTATTTTGCTAAGAAAACAGGTTCTTCTAAGTGAAGAAAGCCCCTCAGGCTTATTGAATTAAGGCAAGCCAGATTCAGAAGACTGTTCCCCAAGCTAAATTGGTCCCACAAAGGAGATTTTGCTGATGCCATGGCAAAAAAAAAGGAAAGAACAATTGATGGCATAAGAATAATAATGTTTACATGCTCTATTAGAATGACTTAGAGCAAGCTTCCCAAGACCTCCTCCCATGCTACTTCATTAGTTAAAGCAATTTGGAAATTTGTGAGACTCTGTGAGTCTTGGGGCCATCTAAAGTGCCAGACGGTCAATGTCTGGAGAACAGGTTGTTATAGTAGTTCCTTAACCATAGGCAGAACAGTTCAGTGGAAAAGCAGCATGACCATTCATAGACATCTGGAATCCCCTGGAGCCTATTAGTTCCCTGGGAAGAATGCTGATAAATTGCTTGCAGGGAGAAAGAAAATATCTTTACAGTCTTTGAAGTCTCTGCCTTGTGTTAGATATGAAATTTATTCCAGATACACAAGGTAACAATGGTAACAATACTTTTGACATTATTCATAGAGTATAGCCAAGGTCATGTGGACTGTTTTTATGACCAGAAGTTAGAAAATTTGGTAGTCTAGGTTTATTGCAAATACAGATGAGGTAATTGTGCTGCAGTTAAGGTCTATCATTGATGGAATACTGGACACTCAGTGCTTTGAGTAATTTTCTTTCTTGTTCTTTATAATGGACTATATTAATGCCTTCAGTTCAGGAATATAGATGTTTTTGCTTGAAGTATCACAATCTTTTTGATAACAGTATTATGCCATAGAAAGGTAATTCTGCTTTTTGCTTTGTAAAGCGGATTCACTTATTTGCAATCCCTTCCATTACAGAAAGTACCTACTGCAATCTCCACACATCAGTAGCTTTCAAAGAATTCTTGCAATCCAGCTAGAGAACTGGCTCTCCAGACAGATTGTGCTTATAAATCTGACATGATTCTCATCAAAAAGCCTCTTTCAGCTGTGAAAAAGCAACCCTGGAGGTCACTGGAGGTAAGGAAAAGAACTTGATCTCTCTCCTTCATTTTCTTGCCTCTTGGTCATATTTAAGAAGCTAGCTTTTCATCAGACACCCTTGTTTTCTCCAGGTCCCCTCCTATTACCTACCTTTCTTCAAGGTGCTTTCTTGGTTGCAGCTATAATTCCCAATGGCTAGGCCATTTACTTTGGGAAGTTAAACAAGAGTTTTTTCAGCATCACTAACCTTCACCCTATGGATGCTTCCAGTTCTGCCAGCTCTTTTTTGGATGCTTGGATTTTTACAGGGGCATAAATGACAAGTTTCTAGTGCTCTCTTCCACCACCAAAGGTGAATGAAAGTTAGATGCCTACCATTCTGGATCATTTAAAAAATCCCAAATAGTTCTTACAAATTGTTCTTTGACTGGCTTATAATACTAAATATTATATTTTTAATAATTACTATAATTGTTTTCTTTGGAATGTACCAAAACTTGCAGTGCTAGATTTCGTGCTTTAAAGTGACTTGTTCACTACCATCCAAGGACCATTTCTAAGCAGCTGGACAGAATTCTGGAGGGTTGTTTATTGTTTTTTTTTTTTGATGTACAGTGGAAAAGCAAAGATTTTTACTCAAAGCCCTTTCAAGTGAGTGGATATTCTGACATGTAACTAATTAGCATTAGATTGGGACATTTGAGTAGCGAGGCCCATTGGTAATATTCAGGTTACTAAGCATCAAAGCAGCACTAGTAGTTGTTGCTTGGCCACTACGCTCTGCTAGGGACACGACTCACAATGACAAGAAACAAGTTGTCTAAAGTACTGGTCTCATTTCATAGTTTTCTGTGGTGAATGGTTGCTTGTCCGTCCTTCAGCTTATGTCATGTCTCTCCCAGGGGTCCTCCTGTACTCTCAGCCAGCTAAAAACTGCTAATGTTTTGATACAGACCTAGAAGATGTATTTGCATGATCTAAGTTTTCTTCAGCATCCACCAAGCACAAGTGTAAACACAACGGCTCCAAAAACAACACAGGTCCAAACACAACACCATTATTAGGAAAGGAATTTTCCTTTGTGGAAATATAGATCAAAGGTATGAATTCAAGAGGAAGTACAAAAATCACGTACTGATACTGTAGAAATTCTGTGTCACTGTAGACAGCAGATTTCTAGATTCATTCCAACTTTTTGATGTCACTCAAGCCAAATGATCTAATCACAACTTAAGTCTTACACTTCTTGCTTAGGAAATATTGTGGAAGTTATTGGAATGGAAAAGTTAGCAAATAGTCCATGCAATGATAACACCTTGAGATATGGAAATAGGTGCACGAAACAGACCCCATCTGTTTCATCTAAGGGAGGTGCGACATCTCTAGTCTGACTGTCCTACATTTTATTCAATGGAGTTCTCATTCCTTTTCCCCGGCTATGCTGAATTTATCAGCAACATGAAGATAAAAATTACAAACACTAACAGCATCTTCACATCCTTGAAAGACCTCATTATGTGAGAGAACTGATGCACCACCAGATGTACCGAGTGGCAGCCCAGTGCCAGCCTGCCATAAGGAATTACTAGCAGTATACCATTTTTGGCATGGATCCTGGTGCAAAGCATAAACCAGGACCCCTTGTCCAGCCAACCATGACTGCTTAGTCCTGCCCTCCCTCTTTTTTTTTTTGTGGTCCAAAATGTGCACTGCCTGCACTCGCATTGTCATTGAGAATGACTTTAACAAGCCAGTCAGTTTCTTGAAGAAATAATTACAGTGATGCAATGCCCTGCATATTTTTTTAAATTGCCTTTGCAATTTGGTACTGCAAGTCCTGTTGAATCACTGCTTCTCAGAAGGTAATCACTTTAATTTTACAACAGCACTGTTTTCATCAAACATCTGCTTCTCACTGAAATGATACTAAGTTTTCTTTGGGTATTTGGTCACAGTGAATTAGCTGTGGGTGCTGCTAGATCAAAGCCAGATGGGGATCACTTGTGAAAGCACAATTCTTTCAACATTTTTTTAATTGAATTAACCAGCAGTCAATGGCAAAACATACTTTCTACTGAGATCAGTTATTCTAAAGAGGGGGAAGGTCCAGAGGTTAGGGCACAAGTTCAGACTTTGAGGGACATGAGTTCAACTCTGCCCTCTCTACCCTTCATGTGGGACCGTGGAAGGTGTGGAAGTGGTGGGGAGGATTAGCTTTCGTTATCTTAGCTCAGTGCCATGGTGTAACAGCATTTTCTGTTGGGCAGTGGGTATTGTGGAGGTGAATATATTTACAGTTAGAAGGAGGTCTCACATTGCTGCACTGAGACTTATCAGTACCTAGAACAGAAGAGGACTTCTTCATATGGGAATGACCTACCAACACTACACGCTTTTACGTGCTGAAGCACGGTATGATACCTGACCATATGTACCCTGCAGACAAACATGCAGATGTCTACTGGTAGCAAGCCTCCCCCTGCTTTTCTTAAATGTCATGGAATCACAGTATCCTAAGCCTGAGAGCACTGGAAAAACACATGAGTCATATAGCTGTTTAGTTAACTTCTTGTTAGTTAAATTCTCTTGAAAACAGACAACAACAGATGATAACAAACATTTTTAAGATTGTGGAGGTTTGTAAGGCAATTTATCCACATAAGGGCAGCACTTCCAAACTCTACTGCTAAGCAGGGTCAACTCAGTATAATGCACACACAGGTTTTTTTTGTTTGGTTTACAAAAAAACAATAGTGGGAAATATGACAAACTATGGTCTGAAAGTGACTTTTTCTTTTGAGTCAAAAGAGTGCATGAACCACTTGACTGCTTACCAAAAAAAAATTCTTTGTGAATTTACATCAATGATAACAGACACTTGATGCATAGACATCCTTTGTTGGTCAGATTTGAGAAAAATGCCAAAAATTAGTTTCTATTCAAAGGTCCAGGCTCTGTACATCTACCAGTTGCAGGTACTGACAAGTAGCGATGGCAGTTCTGCACTTTGAACTAAGTAAGTTAACAGCAACACTAGAAAGAAATAGGAAAGTCATGCATTGGGTTAAAGAGAAAAAGATAATAATTTGAAAAATAAACTTGCAAACCGACAGTCCTGCAGAAATCCGTCTCTGAAGTTGCTTTGTTTCTTTGTGATGAGTGAACGGTAAATGTAGTGCCAGTGAAGAGGAAAAGCTTTGCCCCAGGTGGATCTGACCAGACTAGTTCTGTGCCTGGATAAGAACTTGATCAGATTATGCCCTTTGGTTTCTGGGAAAGCATCAAAACATCATCTGTGACTCACCATGGGAACTTATTATCGAGGATGGAGAAGGAAGACACTAATATAAGGAGGCAAGGACATTCAAAGAAGGCAGATGTTATTATAGTTGTGCTTAACCCCAAAATTTTGCTACAGGGCACTGCTAAATGAGACCAAGGACCAACCCCAAGACAAGATTTCTTACATGGAGTATTTTAATTAATGAGATGGCACAATAAGTAGATACATACTAATTTAATCTGTGGATGAAAAGAGGTGGAAGGCATTGTCTGTATGGAACGGTATCAGTGCATGATAGGGGATGAAATAGATGGTTAGGCAGATGTGTGTAACCACAGAAACTGGAAGTTTTGGCAACAGAGCTTTGCAGAGCGGTACAGACCACTTTGTACCACCATTGCCCTGGCAATCTCTTTTCCAACTCCATACCACTGGCAACACCTTCAGACGTAAGTCCCTGAATCCCTGGTCTCACAGGATTAGGAGGTAGTAACTTAAAATGGGACTCATGCAGACAAGGGTTTATTGGGGCAACCAGAGGAAAGGAAAACCTTTTTTTATAAAAGGAGACCAAAAGACCTTGTCTTGGCTAGTCTGGCAAAACACAGCTGAGCATGGATATAATTGCCCTCTATAAATATATCACAGAGTAAATGCCAGAGGAAAAAAAGAACATTTCAGCTAAAATTCAGGAACAGAACAAGTGGGACCATAAATAAGTTTAAACTGGAAATTAAATGATTTTTAAGCTGTAGAAAAACATCACAGTCTTCCTAAAGATGTTTTTGCAGGGAGGCAAGAAACACAGCTAGTTTTAAATCAGAACTTGCTTGTTCTATGAAAAATTGCGTGGAATGAAGGGTAACGTGGATAGGAGTGGGTTATGACATGGGATATGTTTTGTTTGTTCTTGTATACCTAACTTTTGGCAAAGTCCTCAGTCTAACTAGGCTAATCAATTCCTTTTTCAAGCAGAATTTTTTTCTTTCCTTTCATGGCAGGTCCAAACCCTTCTGGCTACTGCTATTATGATCCAACACACTTAGACAGGGCTTCCTATTGCTCCACGTACAGCTAAAAACATGCTCGCAGTGATACTCAGCACTGGCAGCAAAATACCTTTCTCATCACTGCAACTTCTGATGAGACATATCTCAAGCAGCTTTTAATATTCTGACTTGGTATCTGACTCTTGTAATTTCCTAAGTAGGCTCTATGCCGTACATAACAACGCTGTTGTCCCTGATACGGACCATTAAGTATCTGCAAATGAAATGGAGACAGATGTGGTTGTCTTAATGGCCTGACTTTTGCAATGCTTAGTCATATGGAAGGTTTGGCTCTGCCTGCTGCAGTGCTTATGTGCAGAACGTGAAGAAGACAGCTCTTATGTTCCAGAAGTATGGTGGGGCACTGTAATCTTGCCGCAACGCATTTCAGTTGTGATGCTTTTGAGATTCAGGATAATGTGGGAAAAAAAAAGGAAAACATCATTCCCATTTCCACTCTGGGGCCACTAAGAAGAATGTCTCGGGATATTAAGTTGAGAAAAGAAAGAGAATTTCAACACAAATTTGTAAATCAAAGACATAATGTGAAAAAGAATACAAGAGCTCCTCCCAACACACTATCATGGTTTAACATCTTCATAAGGAAATAGTATAATTGCTTGAGTAAATTTCAGAAAATGTAAACTATAGAATTCACTGAATAATTTGCAACTGTTTGACAAAATCATAATGCAGAACATATCGCGGTAAATAAAACTCTCTTAATTTGTGTAAGCAAAACAGCTTGCAGAGTATGCAGCTTAGTGCACTTAGCACAAGAGCAAAAGTACATCGCATTTTATATTCAGATATATTCAGGTCTAAAAAGATGTGACTAAAGACTCTATATCCAGGAAACACCTATATTCTGCATTACAAAATTAAGTAACCATATATGCATATATTGAAAAAAAGAATGGGTGGAAAGCCACAGACTGTGCAGAGTTGGATTTAGCATACACAAAGATAGGAAACTGTGAGAACAAAAGCTTAAGGACGGCTTTTAATTTGTTGAGGTATGACATGGAACACAAGACATATAAAAAAAAATCAATGTCATTTTTAATTGAATCATTCTGACATTTATTTTGGCTGCCAGCAATATCTGCTGGCTTTGGTCAGTCCTTCAGGTAAAGTAAACCTGTGCAGGTTTCAGAAAAAAAAACCCATAGACTCAACAACAGGTATTCTTGACAATATCTGAACTGGGAAACTCAGTTAATGAGGGAATTGTATTGATTTGGATTATGTCAGACAAGGACATATCCTTGCTTAGTCAATAATAAAAATACCTGCAACACTGGTAGGCTGAAAATCCATGGGGTTTCAAAGACACCTAAGCAGGATATCCAGTTTAAATAAATGGCAAACAGGTAGGATTCACCTTCTTTTTGCAAGTGCCTCTCAACAAAGTAAATTACAGGGATCAGCATTTCTACAGTCACTCAGAATAAATGCAAGGCTTTTCTTTGTGCTTTAACCCTCTCAGGATTATGCAGGGTGTTTCAGCTTCACACTTCTTGAATAGCAGTTGTCAAGGCTTTGAACATCCTCCAACCAGTGTTACCCAATCCACATCCTCACACCCGAAGTGAAGCTGTGCTTGTGAAGCAGGGTTTGTCACACTAGGAAGGGTGGTGGGAATTCCAGGAACAGTCATATGCCACAGGTAGGGATGTCTTACAAAGATATTGGCAACAGAAGCCAGAGGAGATCTGCACTCTTCCTGACAAATATAATATATATATAAAATATGTAAATATGTAAATATATAAAAAATACATTATTTCCCTAAGTAATCACTGCAGGTGATCATTGGACACTGCGCAAGGTTGACTTTTGCCCTGACACAGTGCCCTTCTCAAGCTCTTCAATTACCAGGCCCTCACTGATAATTTCACAGCAAGTACCTGTCCCAGAGACTAGAGTGACAAACTGCTTGTGAAGACAACGGGAAAAATTCCACAGTAAGTCCCAGTCACTGCAAACAGGGGTGTTAAAACTGTGGCCTGGGGTGAAGAGCTGAGAAGCAATGGAAACAATGCATTACTCCTCTCCAAAATTGTCTGAGTGGAGACTCCCTGCCAGAAAGTGATGCCAGTAAAAGAAGGATTTGTTTCCCCTTTGGTGTGCTAATGGCAGGAGTTGCCGTGAGCCTCCATCTCCATTGCCCGGCAGGGAAGAGGAGAAAACAGGAGGATCTACTAAGGATTACCCTGGAAAGTTAGTACTTCTGCTCATTTGTTCTCAGATACTCCGCTGCCTGTACTGTGGAATAATCATAATTTTTCTCCACACCACATATAACATCACCTTCCTTAAGTATTTGTCAGACCATGAGAGACCTGTGTCACGCATCAGCAAGGTTTACCACTTCCTTATCACTTTTAGAAGTCGGGGCTGTGATTTTCAACTAGGACCATAAATTATCAAATAAACTAACTGAGATACTGTCTTCTACTTAAGCCAGCTCTCATCTCAGTGACTTGCAGAAATTTCCCAAGCTACATAAACTGCAGAGCACACAGGGCATGGGTCACTGTTCCAGGATCTCTCACTTACCAGTACTTTCAATCCTGTAGGGTCAGCTCAGTTTCTTTTCTTTCTCAGAGGCCAAATGCATAGATTCACTTACATCCAAGTGTCAGGGTTCACAGTCTAAATGCCATTCTCCAGGCTGTTTTGCTAGGGCATGGTTTTTAAAGAATCAAATAGCAAGGCTTAAAAAAAAAGCCCAAACCACCCAAACCTACCCCTGTGAAGACCTCCATAAACTAACCCTAGCAGAGCTCCACCTTCCAGCCTGAGGGCTGCCAAACAAGAGACTGGGAGTTGTGCTAATCCCTAATTAAATTTAATCTACACTAGGAAAGGTTTGTTGATTTAGAGTGATGCTGACAGGTCAGTCCTAACGTAGGCGTAGTTATAAGAGGGAAAAAAAGCCTCCCAGAGCATAATTGATAGCAGTTGGTAAGCAAAGTAAACTCGATTATAGAAAGCCTGGGTTTCTTACCCTTGTGCAACTGCATCAGTGGTACATGACACAGTGGACAAGCGATCTGTGGAGCAGCTACAGACCCCCTGTCCTGCTCTCCTCTGCCCATGGCTGCCTTGCAGAGAGCCTATGGATTGCAAGCTTGAACAGTCACTTGCCCCTGTTTTGGCCATGATGGGGTATCTGCTGCTGCAGTAGCTTCTGTCACTGTGAACTGGAGGGCAGATGCTCTCTGAGCCAAAACAGGGGAAAAAGCTGAAATCCATCTCAGGTACCCATTGTACATAAAAAATGCTATACATACATACACACCTATTTAGATATGTGTATATATGTGTATGTGCATGTACAGGTATATGTTGTGTACATATGCATGGATTTAAACTTTGGCTGTTGAACACACTCCGATAAAGTGAGATATGCTTTTACCTGAAGTGATTGCATCAGTACAAGCTGGTAAGACAAACCAGCATTTAAGAATTTTGTCATCATCCCTTTAGAGGTGTCTACTTCAGACAAGGAAATTACCAAACACAGAATCTGCAATAAAATAATTTGTCTCTTTTTATAACTCTTGAAGCACCAAGGCACATTATTATCTGCTTTGAAAAAATAAGAATGACTACTTATGCAGTTCTTATGTATGTCAGACAGAAAGCGAATGCTTATTCACAAACCATTGATGTTCTCTGGGACTGGAAACTCACAGGATGGACCTAAGCAGGCCCCAGTTGCAACTTCCACAACCACCCCTCCTTCATACTTGTGTAATGGTTAATCTGTTTCTAAAATAGGTTACTCGTGTACCAAAGCTATTTTAACATTCTCACAGGGACTGCACATGCAGGGGAGAAGAGTTTGTAATTTTTTGGGCCATAGCTACTACTATAGCAAAAAGTAGTAAAGCAAATGTCACTGAAGTTAGCAGATGACTTAAACCACATGGTTTAATTGGCTGACATATGATAATAATCTTATAAAATACCCTTTTGTCTTTTGGCCAATTTGAGGAATGGATACTATTTTAAAAATACTTTAATGATCCCCAAAATAAAATAATCTCAAAAGCATAAATATAATAAATGAGCTTTTTAATAATCTAGTCTCACTAGAAACACTGCAGACTGTAGAAATCTATTTCTAAAAAATCAGGTCATTGCTCTAATTAAATCTTACATAGACATAAAAGCATGCATATAAAGCCTGCATTTAATGAAGAACAATTTTGCACCTCCGACATGCCACTAAAAGATGACACTACATAGAATTATTGCCTTTGAACCCTGCTATTTTCATCTGTAATTTACATGACACATCTTTTGAGGTATAGTCATGGATCTGTTTTATATAAATGTAGAGTAAGGACCGTTTTCCTTGCACTTCTAGACTAACTTGTGGCATTTGGCTTTGATCTTTGTTGGTGTCAAGATGGAACAATTCCTGCCGTTAGATACCAGAGGCATTTTATTCTCAGGGAGTCACAGTGCTTCAGATGTGCTGCAGGGAAAAACAATTAAGGAAATGTGATACTTTCTCTTCTATGGGAAAGGGAGAGCAATTGCAGCAACAAAATGAGTTTTTTCTTCAAGAATGTAGGCAAGGAGCTGGGGGAGAGGAGCGGAACATTTTTTGGCCAAGCATCTCATTGAGACTTCGGTTCTAGGTGTGTTTTACATAGGTCACCCAAGGGAAGACAGCTGTTCCTCAGCTGTAGTGCAGCTCTAAAGCCATAAAGCAGATTGTAGTCTAGACTTTGGCAGCAAGGGCAAAAGTACAACTGCAGGCAGGACTGCAGGTTCCCTGCTGGAACAAGTCAGAAACAGGAGTGGAGATGGAGTCAAGTCTAACATTCATGCCCACAAATCACCAATCAATAGGCCATTCTGCATAAAGGGAGGATGGTTCCAACAGATTGCATCTCTTGGGAGCAAAGAGAGAGTGAAAGGAAAAAATCAAAACCAGAGAAAGAACTGAGAATGTGCCATGGTTGTGCACCACTCCTTACAGTTACTGTGTGGGCTAGTGGGTGACCTCTATTTTACAACTGGGACATCAAAGTCTGTAAAGCCAGATGCTATTTAAGAGCCGAGAAATTCCCTTCATTTATACTATAAAAGGACTGGCACACATTTTATGAAGGATTTCAAATTGGTTATAAGAGAAAACAAAAAAAGCCTTCAACACTAGTCCACTCCTTCAAACACCTCTGTTTAAAGGTCTCAAATTAGATTTTGTTGGAAAAAAGATACTGGCACACTCATAAGCCGACATACTTTCCATTATAAACTCATTTCTAGTGTAAACTCTGAACATACAAGCTATAAATATCACCTTGACTACAACATAGACTTTCAATGTGTGCTCTGAATTCAGAAACAATATTTGGACTTCAGCTGATTTCTTTCTTTATAATTCTTCATCACTTCTACCATTTATTTACTATTTCTTTACCTTTTAATAAAATTTTGTAAGAAACTTTTTCCATAATAGTGTTCAGACAGGAAATAAAAGTTGTGTTTGCAGTGAAAAGCTTCACAGTTGCTGCTCAGTGAGCAATACAGTGCAGTTCCTTGCTGTGCCATGGCATATAACAAGCAGTAAATCCCAGGAAGAAAGAACATCCAGGACTACAGTCCTTGTCCTTCGACTTAATATCCAAGCTCTCTGTGCTCACCTCAAACATTTGTGGCTGTTAAGCACCTCCACTTTGTCAGTCAGTTGTGATTTTATCCAAAGTTGGGTTTTCTCAACTTTCCTCAGAAGCCTTATTTCCCCTCATGAAAAGTTTTAACCATTTTCCACTCAACTTCCACCTGCCTGTTTGCTTCCAGCTTAAAAATTCTCCATTCTTGTGTTTACATGGTAAGAAAATAAAAGAATAAAATCTAACTACCAAGAATGCCCTTGGACATTTAGAAACAGATCCTCTAGATGTTCAAAAACACCTAGAACAACACTGTTACCTGAAAAAAAAAATTCCTAGAAAAATGGACTAGTCAAACAAAAAAAACTAAGGTAAACTGTTCTAAAGTGTATCAGGGTATTTGAGATTGCTGTTTTCTAATGTTTTACATGGATAAAGAAAAAGACAATGATATGTCTGTAGCCACAGCTTCCATTTTGCTGGCCATCGGGAAACAAGGAAAAGTGACTGTAGAGATTTAACCCCAGGCAGTAGCTAGAACCACACATCTGCTTGCTCACTGCCCCCAGTTTGGATGGGGGAAGAGAAATGGAAGAGTAAAAGTGAGAAAAAACTCATGGGCTGAGACAAAAAAAGTTTAACAGGTAGAGCAACAGCAAAGCAAACCCAGGAATTAATTCCCTGCTTCCCATCACAGGCAGGTGTTTAGCCATCCCTAGGAAAGCAGGGCTCCACCACACCTAACGGTGACTTGGGAAGACAAATGCTGTAACTCCACATATCCCCCCATCCTTCCTTCTTCTTCCCCAACTTTATATACTGCCCATGGCTTCACATGGTATGGAATATCCCTTTGGTCCATTATGGTCAGCTGTCCTGGCTATGTCCCCTCCCAACTTCTTGTGCACCCCCAGCCTGCTCACCGGTGGGGTGGTGTGAGAATCAGAAAAGGCCTTGAATTCGTAGCGACAAACCAATACATCTGCGTTCTACCAACACTATTCTCATCTCAAATCCAAACTATAGTACTCTATCAGCTGCTAGTAAGAAGGTCAACTTCACCCCAGCCAAAACCACCGCTGTGATCTGATTGATTGGGGTTGGCAAAACAGAGTAGTGGGTACCGTCGAAGACAAATATTGTTTGTTTTTAAGCATGCAAGAGGAGTGGTTTAAACAACACTGTCTATACTTCTCAAACGCTGAAGCAAAGGTTATTAATTTCACAAGAGACATCCACAGGTTACTGCAGTGGTATGCTATAAATTCAGTAACCATTTTCAGCAGTGCAAGCTAGCTGAGGCGATATCCTGACCTGAAAATATTTTCTGCTGAAGTGTTCCTTGCTGGTCTGTTACATGAGTCTCACGGTGGCTCTTACAATACCTATGAGCAGTGCACAAGATGCAGTCACTGCTTAGACAATGAAAATTGACTTTGTCACCATCTGCACATATTGGCTTATTTAGGATTCTCCACATAATGTATGTGTACAAACAAGCAAAAGCCATAAGATTTCTCTTTGCTTTGAAACTGCTACAAGTATTTCAGAATGTAAGTTTTTATTAAAAAAAAAAAAAAAAAGGAAAAAAACTAACTTCACCTCTGCTTTTACCAAATGACTTAATGCTAGTTGCCATCTTTGTGATGCAATTTAACATGTAGGAATCATGGAATCATGGAACTGTCAGAGTTGGAAGGGACCTCTAGAAAATCATCTAGTCCAACTCCCCTGCTAAAGCAGGAACACTTTAGGGGTGACAAGTAATTTGTAAGAACTATGTATTATTTTCATGGTTCTGAAGAAAACCTGCTGGACACGAGGTCGTGGCAAGCACGTCCATGGTTCCTAGCTGAACCAGAAGTGTTCTACCAAAAACAGTACCTCTCAGAGGGGCCCTCCACTCCTATTTGTTTCAGAGAAGTAAAAGTACGCCAGAAGTATAGTAACTAGTATCTAAATGGAACACAATTAATGCTTGCATGTGTAACAACTTTATCAGAAATACTCAGCTAGTTTACTTAAGTTTACCTACTGCTGCATTCCATCCAGTGGCCAGGGGACAGGTCTCTAAACCTCTCTCCCTCTGCTCTCTGTTCCAGCTCTGTCTGTCTCCCATCCTTTCCCTGTGGCAAAAGATGCTTGACCAAGAACAGGCCTGAACCCTCCTCCTCGGAATGAGGTCTCTCCTTTGTGATGGTAAACCTTCATGATGAAGATGCCAAGAACGAAAATGTGAACTTTACTTTGTGACATCTTTATCAAGTGCATACCCCGAGAAATATAGTAATGAAATCAGCACATCAGGGACTGACATGCAGTCTGAGAGTCAGCCCAAGGATCTGGACATGTGTTAGTTGTTCAGACCCATGGCACTGTTTGCCAGAGAGGTTCTGTGAAGGGAACACTGCTTGAGAGAAGATCGATGGCACAGTTCGGCCCAAGGCTACTGCTCAGTCTGAGGTCTGCAGCCTGTCATTGCCCAAGAAGTGGCATGGCTAAATCAGGATTTACCAGTGCAACAGGAAGCTTGGCTTCCCAAGTTTAGCTTTCTTAAACTTGGATTAGCCATCTTGCAATGCCTTAACACAAAGAAGATCACATACTCTGATAACTGAGTCCTTCCTTCAGCACAGGGAGGAATAAAACCTTTGCGACAGTAGCAATCCATCTAACCTAAGGAGCTGGGGTGGAATACAAGACATATTGACATGACAGATGATGTTGTTGGTCAGCATATGAAACAATTTTACCGGCTTTGAATACGCAGTAAGAAATACCTAAAAGTATTCCTGTTAAGTCTATGAAGTTATAAATGAATAATTTCAGAAGCTATATGTAATTTAAAGGGAGGATGAAGACAGAAAATCAAAAGGAATATTACTGGCCTCTGAGTCAATGAGCCAGGAGATGCTAGCATATGCAATCTTTACTGTAATTATTTACATTTTCAGGCTGCTGTATTAACCTTTGGAAAAACAAACAATGGAAAGTTAAATGACTATTTTCAAAAAAGCATGAGCCAGAACTCCCTTTTTTGTCTTTGGACCAAATTTTTATTTGCCTTCTACTCATCTAGACATTTATATCTTTGTAAAGTAAATGCATAGCATTAACATATATCCTAAACGAGGGAAATAATGGGAGTTTCCTTGCATTGAAAAAAGTGCACAAATTTCCATATATAATTTCTATTACTATATACATTTTTTTAATTTTTACTTTGATCACTAATTGTGTATAGATCTAATGTGAAGAGCTGTATGAATTTTTGTAGGTTTTTTGCACATCTCTGTGCAATTTATTGTATTCTAGAAGCAAATTGAGAAGTTTCTGGGGCAAAAGATGTCTATTTTTAAAGCTATATAATTCCTAGTACTCGCAGGCTATCTATATTATTTTCTTTACCTACACTCCCACTACATCTCCATATTTTCTTGCAGTCTTCATCATGTAGCAATCTCCTCTTTATTTAAAATAATTACTATTTGAGGTCCTATAGAAGATGACAGCCCCAAGCAATATCGGTCTGAGACCTAGTCCAGCTTCTAGAGGGATTTTTGTTTTGGCCTCAGTGGCTAGCTTGCTGTGATTTGGGGTTGCACCAAAGCTCATACAGCCCTTTGAGACCATGACTTTAGCATAAAAACAATGATGTGATATCAACTGAGCATGATCGATGACACAGATGTACTCCCCATCCAGTTCTTCTGGACTTCCTTCATTATAATCCCTCCCAAAGCTACTGGAGATGGTCAAGATTAGATTGGCTTGATGGAGGTGGATAGACACTTTCTGGAGCAATGTCACAAGAACAAATTTATAAGGCACTGAGCTGGAGGCACTAATACACCTTGACTTGAATGGGGTGGCATAGCTACGTGTTAGGGGTGGCTCAATAACACTACCAGAAAAACTGATGAGGTTGCCTAGATGAGTAGCTGTACCTTTATACCATTCCTGTGGAAAGGGGAGGTTTTATCATTTTTTATCATTTATCCCTTTTTTATAGGTGGAAAAATGAAGGACTAAGAGCTCCCAACTTATTCAAAGTTCAAACTTATTCCCTGAGCAGGGAACTGAACCTATGCTTCTCAAGCAACCGTGAAGTATCTTTACAGTAAAATGTCTTAACTACTCAGTAAGACTTTCTTCCATATTGCAAGTAATACATAATTAAAAGATAACAATTATTACCTATTTTCAGATGCCTGAATCTCAAACTGATGTTGTGTTACATCTCTCTGCCAGTATAGCTACCACAGTTCTTCCCTTCAAAGAACAAGGAGCTGAAGTGGCAATAAAGATTGCCTGTAAATCCTCGGTGGGCACTCCATTATGTACCGAGAGATTCCCAGTCTCGGTGGCAGGGAGATACAGGCAGTAAGGTGCTGGTCTCTGGATTCTCAATAAAGTTGCCTGACTTGTAATCATACCAGAATTCCTGTGGCAGTGAAATGATAAACTGTATTAGAAGGATACAGCAAGCACTAACTTACCCCTAAGTCTAATTTGTGCCTGTGGATCTTTGGCTATTCTGTGCCGTGATTTTATTACAGAAGGAGGAAAGCAAAGGTCAGAGTCATAAGCAAATCTCTTGCTTCATTCCTCACTGTCCAAGCAACACGCTATATGGAACATATTTGAAGTAATTTTGAGATGAAAGATAACACTTCAAAAGGCCCTTCTAGCACTGAATCAGCCATGAAGCACCCAACGCTTCCTGAGCCAACCGAGAGACACTGATCAGTTTACTGCTGGAGAATTGCATTAAAGGTCAATGCCAAGAGCAATTAAGGGCTGCATGATAAGAAACTAAAGAGTCAATTGGGAAATGTAGTGTAAATGTTTTCTGTATGCTTTCTTTCTTTGCTTCCTTCTCTAGCTTCAGCTAAATGCAGTTTTAAGAGGGCTGTTCAACATTTGACAGCAGTTGTGCACAGAAGGGGTGAGCTTCCCTCTCACACCTCTCTGTCCTTGTTTGAGGAAAGGCAATATTGCAATTTTGACATTTTTCACTCTTTCTTTCCCACTACTTTTGCCCTTCATCCTCTGTCCTTGCACAGCATCAAGAAATGCTGCCAGAGTGGTGGTTTGTCATCATTTTTTTGTATTTTGTCTTTTTTATTCTTGTGCTTTGTGTATCCAAGCTGCCAGGAAAGAACCCGTAGCCCATTTTAGGTAAAATCAATTACTATTTTTCTTCAGTACCGTAAGTCTAGATGATACATGAGCAAATATGAATTTGGCTGTCGGAGACAAAGAATCAGAGACTAGCTGGGGTTGGAAGAGGCCCCTGGAGACCATCTAGTCTAACCGCCCTGCTCACAAGCAGTGTCAGAGAGAGCAGGTTGCTCAAGTCTGTGTCCTGTTGGAGATGCTTCCAACATCTCAGGGCAACCTGTTCTGGTGTTCAATCACCCTTACAGTTTTCTCTTATATTTAAAGAGAATTTCTTGTGTTTCTGTGTGGGCCCTTTGCCTAACACTGAGATGAGAATTCCCTTTTAATTTTCACTGAACTCAGTGATATAGAGAATTGCTAGATCAAATCATGTAGTTAGCTCTTTCTACTTCTGCAGTTCACATATTCAAGCTTTCCATTGTAAGCATAAAGGCCAGAAAGGCTTTTCTTATTGAGACTCAAGACTCTTATCTGATATAATAACTTTAAAACTGATGACCTAATAAAATAAACCCACAAAATGTCATGAGAATTGCAAGAATTGACTGTTATGCTTTCTAGGCCAACTGCCATATTTAAGCTTTCAGGACATAGAAACATGAATTAAATTCTCCTTGAGGTAAACTCACATGTATTTCCTTTGGGCTATACTGTCCTTACTAAAGTCTGGGAAGAGCTTATGTACATATAGAAAACCAGAATTGCCTTTTATGTCTTTTTCAGATCTTCAAGATTTCCTAAAATGACAATATGCATTCTAAAAACATGGGAATAAAAAGTTATAACTGTTGACGAGCAAATTGTTTAATTTGTCCTTTTGTTCACATTTATTTGTACACTGCATAGTAACTGAACATACAAACTTCTAATTGCAAAAGAGACAAATTCTTGCTTCTGGTTTTCCTCTAGACTACAAAGACTACCTAAAAATTTGCCTGAAGAAGACACAAAGGAACTGTGACTCTGTTGGAAAAAGAGCCAATGCTCATAGGTGGCATCTCTGTGGACAGAAAACCAAAACTGGCTTTGAACAAAGATCTTGGATTTCTAATGACTTTGGACCATAGTTCAGGGCGTATTCAATCCTGATACAAAAAATATGCTAAATTGGCTATTTGGTGTCAAAGAGACTCAAAAACAGTGTGCTTGTGCCACATTGTAAACCCTCATCTCCCTTTCTTTAGATACATTTGTTAGGCTGAGCTCTTGCCCTCGGACATGTGGGTTCCATTATTGCAATACATCTGTAAGATTTTATTTAACTTTTATGTGACAAACTCAATATGAATTGGACAGTTTGTACTAATATATATTAAAAAAAAAAAAAAACCAACCCAAATCTGTAAATCATACTTCCATGGCAGTTTCTGGAGTAATAAAAAAAAAAAAAAAAGAATCCATTAATATCATTGTCTGCAGGAGGGTTGTTTTCTGAGATAGCTATTCTGCATGCTGCAAGCCACACGAATGAATATACATTTGCTCAAACTCCTAATCAGCTAGAAATAAAAAGTCACATTTCCAAGATACAAAGTCAGAGAAAGCTAAAATCCAAACAAACAAATTGCAGTAATTCAGTAATGGTGCAGTCCTGAACCAACATTCCTCAGATAAAATAACAGAATCTGTATCAATCATCAAATGCACCAAAAATAAGTCACCCTTGAAATATGACTTGAGAGGAGCTGGGTCTCCTGGTCTGGAAATAAGTGTTTGTGCATCCCTTGACATTTACAGTGTTTTCCATAAATGCGGTGGCTTGAATTTTCTGATAGACGACCATTATTGCTTGGCAATGTTCTGTTCAAGTGACATTACCTCATAATTCTCTGTGTATTTTTTCCTGCTTGATACTACTTGAAAAACCCTAAATCTAAAGGTTCTATCAAGTGATACCTAAGATGAATCACTCAGTGCAGTGACATGCATTGGTAAGGATGCTTCTTTCATCTCAGATTTGCAGTACATGATCAAAAATAAGTAAGTCTCAAGCTGCATATGAGATTTGAAGCCCAAGTGGTCTCACCTTTATCTGCAAAGATCATGTATTTAAATTACTACATTCAAGAATAAAGAGTTATCTTCATAAGCCACAAACTGTAAGAACTCATTAACCTCTTTAGATTTTGTTAAATACTTTTCTGCTTGCTTAGATGCCAAAGCAAGTATTTATTTTCAGAAGTATTTCTCCCAAACAAAACTATCTAATTCAATCTTATTAGAATTGTGGAAGAGTTGTCCAACCAACAACCACAAGGAGTCAACACCTTCATCCTTCTATCGTTTTTATCTAACCTGGTATTCGAAACTGAAACACTGGGACTTCACAGGCAACCTAGGCCTGAGCTTTCTCATCACTTAGAAATCTCTTTCTCCACTCTCTCTTCCCGCAATATGCACCCAATACTTCTTTTCTCTGCTACAGACATAGGAAGCAGATGATTTACTTTATCTTTGTAGGAACATTTTATGATTTATTATTATGCCTGTCCTTCAGTGTATTCATCTTAGGCTACGCTGTTAGGCTTTTCAGTTGGTTCTTCCAACTCATGCTTTCTAAACTATCATTTTTATTACTTATGACTTTCTGGTCATACAGCTGGTCTATACTCAAAATGCTCTCAAAATGCAGGATCTGGCAATGGAACAAGCTCAAATGAGACCTTAAACCTTACCCATCTTTGTACATTGTTTTCTCTCTGCCTCAGTTCACCACATTCTATTTGTTGAAAAGATTTTTTCCAGATTTTTCTCCAGTTAGGCAAGAACATTTTAACTTCAAAGCCCAGCTTCCAAAATAATTCATTTTTTCCTTATGTTCTTTATGTCTAAAAACTTAAGCATATTTTCTATTCCATTACCCAAGTTACTAATGAAAATATTGAAGAGTATCAAAGCTGACTAGCTCTGGCAAAATCCTATTTGATATGTGTTTCTGTTTTAACAGTGAACTATTGATTTTGTAACCATCTTTGAAAACATTACACTAGTTTTATCATGACGATATCTTCCTAGCTTTCTTATGAAGATGTTACACATGTCACTACCATTGTCCTGTAATACTGGGGAATGCCCTACTGGATTGGAAAGTTTTTCTTATCGAGTGATTTGACTGTAGTGCAACATACATTAAAGTACAGATGCAATCAGATAAGGAGGTTGCTTTGGTAAAATGTGATAGTTGCATACTTCTCTTAGCCTGCTCATGGAGGAAAACAGAATGAAATGCCTGGAAACTAGACGCAACAACCCATTCATTGGCCAAAAGACCAGATGTTGGTATTAAAAAGGACAATTCAGACACATTGACAAATGTTTTATTATTCTTTTGATCTACTCTGAGAGATTCTTGGTAAAAAGTTGCATTTTTTTCCTGCTGAAACATATCATCGTTTATTTAATTGCACAGCACCTTTGCTCCTGTACAGACATTCTACTTCTACCTGCTCTTTTCTGCTTTTTATATTTTATGTTGTCAGAAGGGGACCAGCATGTCACACATCTGGAGTGCAAATGTTTTTTCCCTGGCACATGGTGTACAGACTCAAAGGAGCTGTGTTGAAAGACATATAACCCTGCGGCAGCCAAGTGCTTCTATCTGTCTCCTACTACATGCTCCCTTATGCATGGGGGTAAGGGACCAGGTCACTTCAAACCAGTCACACCATTGTGCCACACCAAGCACACTGGGTAACTGACTCTGAATGTGGTACCTCTTACCCTGGCACTCAAATGTGTTGCTAGCCTACCTCTTTAGGAAAAGCCAAGGCTAATCTATCGAATTCTGTGTCTTTTCTTGTTTGCAACAGATCTACAGTACAATGGTGGCCAGATTATAAGCTAGCTCACCAAGCCTTTTAATCAGTTTTTAAGAGTAAAAAAAATAGTAGTCTGTAATTATCAATAATAACAGCTGAATTACTATCCTCTCTATTCACTGTTTCAGCTGGGCAAAATCTGGAGAATGTTTAAGAGATCCATTGGCTCTTGGCTTACAGAGACAACCATTAAGTTCCCAAAGCACATCAAAACACTATGTTACGATATATGTGACCAGACACACCACCACATGGGCAACTAAACAGACACAGAGTCACTGCATTAATACAATTTTTAGAATCATTTAGGTTGGAAAAGACCTTTAAGATCATCAAGCCTGACCATAGTTTATCTTAGCACAGCAGTGAAAATGTGTTCTAACCAAACAAATCAAAGAATAAGTACAGCAACAACCAAAAGGAAACAAACAAAAGAATCTGCCTGCCTGCTTGACTTGCTAATAAAAGACAAATCAGACTTTGTACACCTATTTTAAAACTATATTATCAAAACTATTAAAGAAATGAGTTACAAAGACTCAGCAAAACTTGACATCTTGCTTCAGCCATTTGGAAATCCTGAAACACAGTTTAACTAAGAATAACAGCACGCTCATAATCTTCAGGTTACACATGAAATTGAAAATGCAGAGCTTCACTACTGCATCTCAGATGTTAGAAAATGGGAGGACATTACCTTAGGCAATAAGCAGCATGTATCAGAAGGTGGCAGCACCGTTATGGTCTGCTGTAGTTGCAACACATGTGTGCCACTGCAGTTTCAGCAAAAGAACTACCGCACCTACTGTAACATTATTTTTCTCTGATACAGTTCTTATAAATCTCTTGGTTGGACCCAACACTATAAATGCTCTCACAGTTACTACAAAACAGGAAAATTTGCAATGTGCTTTTCCCATTTCTAGGCAGTATTTCTGCGTGTGACTCAGGGCTGGGTTTTCCTTTTGCTTGAAAATATGTTTGTGGAAAAAACCAACCACTTCATAGATATTTTGGGGTGTAACATGTATTTTCTCAAATATTAATAAATAGATGAGTAGTCACTCAGTTTCAATTGGAGGGTTTGGGAAGTTATTTTAGCAATGAAAGCTTTTTTCCTACATTAAACATCTACTTGTTCTACACAGAGATTCCATGGATGCAGGTCTTGATTCCTCCACTCTTCGTAGGTGTGCACAGTTTTGCTTAACACTTAGCTGACATCACTGAGGTACTGATGTCTATAAAGCTAAACACATTTGCAGGTTAGGAGCTGTATGTACTGCTTTTTGATTAGCTGTGTGTGATATTATGGATGCCATTCTGCAAATAGATGAATAGTTTTATTCACTGAGTTACAATTGATTTCACTAACTTACTACATTAGTAAGTAGAAGTTGCTTATATATTGTTTTGCTGGATTGGAATCTCACCAGTGCAGTGGTATTGTACCCTGCCTTTTGTGTATGTGATCTTCCAAAACGCAAGTGCCAAGCAGTGATAGCCACTAACTAGCAGAACAATGAATCAACAGTTTTAAAACAATGGAGGGTAATAGTCTGTATGCTAAAAACTACAAATCAACAGCAGCCTGCCATTTTGCACAATTGATTTTCAATCACCAGGCTTAAAAAAATTACACATTCTAATAGGGCATGTGAGCATATATACATATTCATATATACATATACATAGATGCACAAACTGCCTCTTTGCTATATTCCTAAGCATTCTTGTAGGAAAGGAATTCTAAATGTAAGGGAATGTTCATGACAATAAATGTTGGCATACTGCACAGTGTGACACCATGACATAAGCAGTAAATTAACATAATATGACATGCACAAAACCCCAAACAAACCCAAACTTAATACATTCACTTGCAAAAATACAGACCAAAAGTGATCAAAGCCAAATTTGAACTACCTCTAAGTAACTTTTCCTTCTTTTTCCCCAGAGTAGTTTGAAACATTTGTTTTCTACTACTTAGATTTCTGCCAAACACATTTCTAATCTAACCTGTCTCCATTGCCCATATGTTCGTTGTAGACTGCAAGCATTTAAAGTAATTAGAAGATATTATTAATGGAATGCTGTCTCAAGATAATGGTCTTCTGCTATTAGACAAATGCCAAGATGACATTTTTTGAAGCAAGAGGCATATATCCAGCAACATTCTTCTGGTTTCATGATTCTAGTTCTATTATGCCAGACAATTAATGATGTAGATTCTGCTGTAGTATCTGATATGCCCTACTCTAGGAAAAGGTGGTGACCCTGTGTGCCAGTGACTCTAGGGGAAAGCTTTGTCCTGGGAGAGACCCTCTGGCCTTGTTAAGACTCTTATTAGCACAGTTTCGATCTGATTCCATTAGCAGCTCTTGTGACTTGCAGTAACAAGGCCAGGCAGAGCTAAAAAGAAAGGTAGCCACCTATGAAGCATAGCATCGAGTCAACTAGCCCATTTGCTGCTGTAGCATTTTACCTTCCTAGATTTTAATTTGTAAACTTTGGCTGATTAATGGAAAGGCAGAATTCCTTCTCAGTTTAGCCATTAACTTGGGAATCATGTTAACATCCTCCTATAGTAATATTTCATATAACTCTTGAGAAAAGTTTTCGAAGTAGTCAGTGCAGAGTACTACTCTGTGACTTCTTAATGCATGTTTTATATGTTTGTTTTCAGAGCCATTGATCATGGTCAAAAATTTCCATTCTGTTGTACTAATTAAAATGAAACAAAAAAAATGTCTTTTCAAAGCAGAGTGAATGAGAAAACACAGAAATTTTTTATTCTGCTAAGTTTGATGCTGCCGTTTGATTTACTGTTAAGTGATGAAAATCAGGAGGAAGTGAAGCAGGGAGCTTGACTTTGCCAAGTATTTCAATACTTCTTTCCTCCAGTAGCCATTGTGGCATTTATTTGAAAACGTAGTATCAGACCATAGATTCATCACCTGATTTAGGTGCCCAGGAGATGACTGCAGTAGGAGCTGTGATTATGGTGAAATTTTAAAAAAGCCTAGGAAGTGAAAGGACAAAAGATGGTCACGTAGCATAAAACCAGTCACAAAGTGTATCCAGATTGATGTGTATCTGCTTAAAACCTTGTAATTTCACAAGATCCTTTGGAGCTATGAGAATTGACAGCAACTGAATATCTACTACTGAATAAACAATCAATCCAGTGGACCAAAAGGCAATTTTCCTTTCCCCAATAAATAGAAAGGGCAGTCCAAGAGATAAGCGCGTGTAAGGTCTGAGGAAGGGGGAGACAAATGACATGCATGCAAAAAGAAGATGGAGAGGGCTTATGACCTTTAATTAGTCATCAGAAATAATTCAACATTTTCTTTGTCTATGCCTCTCAGTGACAAAATATTCAGGTATAAAACAAAAGGGGCTTTAACAAAAGCACATCCTACATGATAAAGGAGTTTTGGAAGGAGATTTGAAATCCTTGCTGCTGAACATAGCTTCTCCTGCTGCAATATTTGTATTCATATACAATGAATATATATTCATATATAATGAATATGTATTCATATACAATGAATACAATATTGTATATCTCTTCACTTCTAAAGTAACAGTACAGTATGTCAAACTAAGTGTTAATATGTGGTTGTTCCTGAATGATTTAAGTCTTTGGAAATAGAAATTATTGGCAAATTGCATTAAATAAAAGCTAAACTAATTTTTAGCAGATCTAATAGGGACTTAAAAAGTGGGAAAAATCCTCCCTTAAAAATCTGGAGAAAAAAAAAAGATAGCTGATAGTTTTTAATGGTAAAACCCAATAAAACTAACCACTTATAGTTAAGTTGTACCTGGATTAGTTACAGATGTTCTCCATAAAAGAAAAATCTTCTGAAAGACTCTTTGCAACATCCACTAGGTGGCACACAGTGACCACGTTTAGGTCGTCTTATCTCCACAAAACCTCCCATTCATACAGAAGATAAAGAACTGCATTATTAATTTATACCACTGCATCCACTCTACACCTAATATTTGTTTAGCCAGCTGTTTCCTCTAATCCTCCTTAAACACCATTGATTGAAATCCTAAGTATATTCAGGCTTTTTTTTACCCCAAAGAACATTTTGTTACCTCCAAGTTACAAGCTACCTTTTCAAGTGCAGTACTGTATGCTACAGTTGCTAACAGCGGAGACAGAATGTCTAATACTTCCTCACAAGCAACAGAAGCAGCTTGTCACATGAATATAATTTTTTTCCCCAAACTTTTCATTTTCAGGGAGTTTTAAGTAATGAAATACACTGTCAGGTATACAATGAAACAGAAATGCAAAGTATTTAAACTTCTAAGGATAGCTTAACTACCGCTTCAATGAAAAGGCAAATGAAAAGCAGAAAATATTAATTTCAGTTCTCACACTTTAATCCTTGTAGTGAATTGGAAACCTTCGACTATATTTAAACATAAGCAGTTGCAAAGTCACTCTTCACTTGAAGATCTCAAAACATTTTTTAAAGGTTGGTCAAGATTATTTCCAGATTTTTACTAAGGCACAAAGAAGTGACTTAAGTTTTGGTAACGGTTCTTTTGGCTCCAGATTGTGACCAATAGTGGACAAAAGTATTTCTTTTAGTCACATATCAGCATAAAACCAGAGAGGCTGGGGACCTGCAGTAGAAAATGCTCTTCTCATCCTTTTACAAACTGTAAAAACAAAGATGCATTGCACCATTCCACAGAAACCCTTCACCTTCACCTCTCCATTCCACCCCCCCTTCCCCCCCCCTCCCCCCCCCCAGCCCCAAGCCTTTGTACTACTTTAGGGTTTTTTTTTTAGTAGCTGACAATTGTTTTAACCATACCTACTGAATATGAGAGGAAACTGAACCCACTAGGTTCATAATGAAAGGATGTTTTGCTGTGAATTACAGTCAGCCATGTCTCTGAAGAGGAGGACACTGCTGTAGATAGTACTTTTCTTCATAATGACACAGTTGTTTTTTTTCTCTTTCTTATTGGAATCTGCTTATACATTCAGGAACCCTACTAGGAAGACAGGCCTTTTGGCACAATTTCGGTGCAGACCCAGCAGTGTCTTCATTATTGCACTGACTTTTTTTTTTCTATTTAACTCGAAAGACTTACTCCATTTTAACTGTTATGTTGAGAGGTATCACAAATAAATCTTTTTTTTTTTTTTTTAATTCTTTCCGTTCCTTCCTGCATTCTTCCTTCTTCCCTTTCCTGTTGTCACTTAATGTAATACAGGTAAGTACAAATGGGTTAGAGTCTCAGATAATGCATTCAGAGCAACTCCACTTCGCTGTGCTTTACGGGAGTTGAAGACCTGCCACCATTAGATATGAAAAACCAAAGAAGCATGAGCTGTCTCTTTGTAGCATGAGGATTTGGCATTCTGGGTGACACGTTTTGGCATGAGACTCCCGGGTTCCCTCTCCATAGGAGCTGATAATAATTCCCGTTTATGATACATTTCTCCACGTGCTGAAAATACTGCCTCTAGAAACAGTGTTTATGGAGACGGTGTGTATCCATAGTTACACAGCTTCACCGCAACCACCTTTTTTAACTACCACATCATACATATTCCTAACAATGTTTTCCTAACAAAACAATAGGAATCTTTCCAGATTGCTTCTTTCCACATTAAGGCACTAAAACAGTCCTGCTAGTCATTAATACAAACTCATTACTGTTAAGAATCTACACGATTCTCTTGTACACATTGCCAGGTTCCCAGAGTCTCCCAAAGGTGTTAGATCAGCTATATGACATCACACAGAAACACATACAGCAACATTTTTCTCCCCTGAAAGATCCTAGCAGTAATGAACCCCCTTTCTAATGATATACAAATATCAATAAATCTCCTTAATTCAAACATTCAAATGCTTTCCAACTCGTTACATCTAAACCTACCACACAAGTAATTTTGCCATGAAAAACATTTTGAATGACACCTTTATATGTATGACTCCAAACCACAAATAATCAGTCAGTAAGATTATACAGCTATCATAGTCATGGACCAACTAATACACAGCAAAACATTCAAAATGCTGTGGCATCCTAACTTTCTTGGTGAGTGAAGACAATACAGAAATCTGTGCCAAACATTATTCAGGCTTTCTCTGATGATAAATAGCCAAAAATGACATCAGTATGCAATTTATCACATCTTATCAAAATCTTTTCCCTTCTAACTGGATGGTCAGTACTTCATGCAAATCTACTTCCAGCCCTTGAAATTCTTGCTCATTCTACTGTCCTCCTTTTCTTTCGTCCTAAAAACTTCTAAAATCATCTGACTGGATGGAGAAATCCCTCAAGAAAGACAAATCTCTGTGAAATGTATAATCCCACAGGACGAAGTCACAGAGCAGAAGTATACAACTTTTTGTCTTTCAGACGGAATCTGCAGTTGCAATATGATCTCTCCTTTGGTAACAGAGAGCGCTTAAAGTCAAACACATTGAAGTTAGCCAGTTTCAATCCGTCTTTTGCCTTCGCCCCCCCGCCCCAGCTGCCAAATTAGATCGCTTGAAAAATCACTTCAGTGCAGCCCTGGAGCTGATGCCACAGACATTGCTTACTGGATCCCCATCTGACTTAAGAGAAATAAAGGAGTAAAAAACCTTTCCCAAAAGTTTATTTTTTTTTTACCTTGCGCAGAGCTCCCGAGTTGAGATGCTCTCAGAACTCTCCAGCAGTTTGAAACAGAGGACAGCGAAGTGCGGAGGAAGTTTTTGGTGCTCACCTTAAGTCAGTGTGTGCGTGTGTGTGCCTATGTCCCGAACGTCTCTTTGTGGCTCTGGGTGGCAGAGGACCTGATTCAAGGAAGAGAGAGCCACTTTCTCACCGAGAGGAAAAGAAAAGCAACACGTCATGAGTTAAGTACGCCTCCAAGATGTCTTAATTACAGCTCAACGTGCTTTCCATTCAGACCCCAGGAATGAGAGGAAAAAACAAACCCACACACGCGGTTTCTCTCTCACACCCACTCACACCCACCCACCCCGTCCCAAGCACGCTGCCCTGTCCCTCCAGGTCCCTGTCCTCGCCCCGCAGGTCCTGCTCTCCCTCCCAGATCCGCACCTAAAAAAGCCTCTTGCACTGCACACACAAGCCCTGAGCTAAAAACTACACTGGGCTAAAAAAAAAAATCCTAAAAAAATTTAGTTCTGTTCCTCATGAAGGGAACATTGAATTGAGGGGTTTAGGGTGTGTAACACCCTGAGAAATGTGATACTTCTGACCACTCACCTCTCCTCACTCCCAGCCCCCGCTCCTTATTTACCCCCCACCCTACCATTAACTCTGAGGGTGGGAACGTGATTTTTAGACGGTGAGAAAGTGATGCATGAGAGGCGGGGGACATGTAGTGGGATGGAAGCAGCTGGACCTAACAGGATTCCATTGTGTTTTTGTTTTACCCCCAACTTCCAACTGAGTTATTAATCCAGGAAACAAGCCCAGCTTCTCTTATTACACCCCAAATACTGAACATGCCTTGCTCACAGCACTGGCATTGCAAAACCATTTAAGTCAGGCAACTCTTGGCCCCAAGTCTTTGTGCAATTTTTAAACACCACCTTGGGTCAAAGTGCTCCTCCACCATCAAAAATCTCTGGATTATGGTGCATTTCATGTCAGGAGACACACAACCCCAATGGGGTCTGCTAAAATGTGCAGGATGTGGCTTTAACCCCCCCAAATCTCATGGCACAGAAAGCATACAGATTAAATCTCACGTTTTACAGCTGCAGACAAAAGGTGATGCCATTGCTGTATCTCTAAATGTGTCTGTTATTTAAAGCAAACAAACAAAAAACAACCCCCCAAAACAAACAACAGAAGAAGGGAACAACGAAAGGAAAACCCCAAGGTTTTATGATGGTACTACAGGTTGGCAAACTGGGGCCCAAATATTATTATTTGAATTGAAAGCAGGTGTAGTCGCTCTTCCTCCACATGAAAAAAAATAAGGTTCCTGATGCCTGATCTCCCAACAGCAGTAGGAAATATATGCCTGAATCCTCAACCTCTAAATTCTGCTAGATTAGAAAACGCAGGTAACACAGGCAACTTGGGTTTTACGGATTAATTTTTCCCCTTTTTTTCCCCTTTATCCGATGCTAGACAGAAGAACGTAACTGCTTCACATCCACTGCAGCACTCCCACATCATTTTTCAGCCTGGGCCCTGCTACGCTTTTATCATGGTGGGTGTCAAAACTCTCAGCCTGCACCACCAAAAGAGGCTGCAGCTCATCAATCCTACTTGATCAGGAAATGCCAGAGCCTAACACATCCCAGAGCAAAATCACGCCAGTTTTACCAGAGTGACCAAGCAGGGGTCAGCCACTGCTGTGCCTCATCAGCTACTTCACAGCAGAGCCCGCTGGAGGAAAATAACTAAGTAACCAACCCAACAGGACCCTGCCTAGAAATAATCAGGATTATCACCCAGAAGCGCAAAAAGAGGTGCTGTGCATTTCTCCGATGTAAGATCATGGCGTGCAGGAGGCCACAAGGGGTGCATTTCGGGCGCCAAGGATAAGGCCGTGTCCCCTCCGGGCTCTGACCCCGGCCCACCCCCGAGGCCGGGCCCGAGCCGGGACCCCCAGCCGCTGCCCCGCCGGGGAGGTGGCACCCAGGGCCGGCACCACCCGCGCTCCCTTCGCGCTGGGGGACCGCAGGCGCCGGGCCGTGGCCACCCGCACCCCTCAGAGCCGTGGCCCACACTGAAGGGGTGTCTCAGAGACCCGTGCGGGGCGGCCGAGGGTGTCGCGGCCTGAGGCGGGACCGGCCCCGCCCCGCCGAACAAAGAGAAGTTTCTTCACCGCAAGCGGGCGACCGTACCGCCCCGCCGATCCCCCGCCTCCCGCCAGCGGCCTCCGCCGGGGAGGAAGCGGCCTCATATTTCAATAACAGAAGGGGCTTTGATGGGGCACGGCGGCGGTAGGAGGGCGGCGGGGCGCGGGGGAGGCCACCGCCTTCCCGCCCGGGCCACGCCCCGGGGCCTTAGTGCGGAGGGATACAGGATACGCTGTGTGCCGTGGAGGAATTCGGAGTACAGCGGCTCGCTTCGCCTCGCCTCGCCTCGCCTCGCCTCGCCTCGCCTCGCCTCAGGCGGCGCGGCGGTAGAGGGACGGGAGGTGGCCAGAGCGGGTTGCCCCGTTTGGGGCCCTTCTCTGGCCGGGTTCTTCCCCCTCCGTCTCTCCCCGCCCTGGTGTGGACCCGTGGCTCGTGGGGCCTCCCAGCCCAGCCCAGCCCAGCCCAGTCCAGCTCTGCGGCTCCTTGGTGGGCCGTCAGGCGAGGCGCAGGCCCTCGATACCCCTCACCCCCCCCTCCCAAGGCACCGCTGCAAAAGTGACCCGAAACGGGCATTTCACCGAGTTTTGACACCGCCGTTATTTTTCAACACTTTTCCTTCCACACCCCTCTCTTTCAAGTTGTTTGTTAAATTTCTTGTGCTTATTGGTGGCGTTTGCGGTTTGTTGTTGTTTTTGTTTTTTTTTTTTATAAAGGAGGAAAGCCCTACTGATCGTTTTTCTTTTTTTTTTTCTTCTTATTTTTTTTTTTCTTCTTGCTTTTATCCACTGCAGAATAGTCAAAATAGTTCGAAAGCTGCAAAGGGTGATGCTGGCTGTAGCACTGGAAGAGAACCCTAGAGAATGGAGAGGCTGGGTAAATAAAGCTGCTGCGATTAGTTGGGGTTGGATGTGGGGAGGTGATGAGCTTTGGCTAATTTGCAGCGCTGGTACCCTGATCTAATGCCTTGTGTTGAGGGGTTTATGTCAGTGAGTCGGTCCTTTAGGGGACCCATTTTTGGTTTATGAGACAGTAGTAAACCGAAAGAAACAACAGAAGTGTCCCAGAAAGTGAATACGTGTGGATTTCTCACTGTATTTTCCAATTGTAAATTGGGTGGAGGTAAGGAATGAAACACCACAAAGTCTTAATCTAAAACCTTCTTGTATATCTTAAAGGTAATTCTGGCACAATATATTGTTTGAAAAGTTGCTAATAGGACTGTGTTAAATACTATTAGCACAGTGTGGGTTTTTGAAATTGCATGCACTATGAACTGTGCTTGTGCTAACTCTGGGCCAAGTGGGGCTGAAATGCTCTATCTCTATGCATCCAAATGAATACTAAAAAAAATGCCAGGATACCATGTAAAGCCCACCAGCAGCACGAGTGCAATACCTATTCCTTCTTTTGTTAGTGGGTGGGAAAGTAGAAAGCAAGCAGTGCCATGTGGAAATACCTCTCAGCTCTGCTGTTAGGGGAGTCAATAGCACTCCCTGAGTGGGTACAAAGTTAAAGTAGCCTTTTTTTTTTTCTTTTTGCCCCTATCTTTGATGAAGATTACAATATAAATACATTTATTTGAAGCAAATGGAAGTGAAGGTGAATTAGCTCATAAAATTCCATTGTTTTAATTTATTTTATGCCATTTTTTAAACTTGGTAATCCACATGCAATGCTACTCTGGATTTAGGGGCTTTGTAATCACAACTAGATGTATAGCTGAAGGTCTAGTTCAGAATATTCACTCAGAAGCAATCTGTGGATGAGGGAGCCCTTGGATACCATGAGGATATATCAGTGGAAGGCTCATTTTTTCCTTGCTGTCTTTTTCACAGTCATCCTTCATTCCCCCACTACTAGATACTGCTGAATGAGATGCTGGGATAGATGAACGTTGTTTTGAGGCTATGTGAATGTTTTCATGTATTAAGGTCTAGCAAGATTCATCTTGTGGAGCAAAGACATAGGTTCAAAATAAGCATACTGTTATTTATAAGCTTCACTTAAGAAGACTGTCATGATATTGCAGGAGTCTAGGGTTAAAAGAAAAGCTCTGCATAACACAATATGAGCTCTAGTACACTGCTTCAAAGGTACTTGCCTGATTAGCACTTGACGAAGGTAAGAAAAAAAACTGATTTCATATTGTTCTGTCACATTTGGAGGCCTAATCTGCATATCTTGATAGTGATGTTTCTGTATAAATACCATAGAGGGTTTTAGAGAGATGTTAACTCCGGCTGAGTAGCAGTTCCACATGCAGATCACTGCTCTATGCACATTCATCATCTTTGGGAAGCATAAGTAACCGCACATTCATATCTGTAATAGTGTTGAAAGATGTTGCATTGCCTTTCTTCCAGGCATAGTTTAGGGATTTTTTTCCCCAGTATCTGACCATGAAAGCTTGCAGAATGAAAACTGTTTGCTGAAACTCAGCCCAGATAAGATGAACGGTTATGATGTTTGCTTTTACCTAGGAGTGCTGTCATGACGGGCAACTTCATAGGCCTGCTGATTATTATTCTTAGCACCTCAGACCATGGCAACAGCTCAGAAAATAAGTGCTCAGTATCATTATACCAGAGATTTTGAATTTTCAGTATGGATACAAAGCTGTTGTTTTCTGCAGTAGTGAATATTGTAATTCCTGCTGCATTGGACTACTTCCGAAAAATGGATTTGGAAATTGCCATTGGTACCACTTAAAATTGACTATTTTTCAGGATTGGAGGAGAAGCATACTGGGAAAAAGGCAGCCGAAACACAGGCTTTCTGATAAACCAAAAGAGTAAGAGAGGAATGAGTTTCAGAGTTTTGTTTTGCTTTGGTTTGGTTGTAACAGGTTTATCTCTGCTTAAGCTTACTTGATTTTGGGTTGATCAGTTCTTGAGTTAACTGGCTTTTAGAGCACGTAAAAGTCTTGCCTTCTTAAAATTCTTCTTCGAAGTTTTCCAGTCACAGTAGTTGGTGCCTTTCTGTTTTTTTGGGGGGAGGGAGAGTGGGTTGCAGCCATAAACATACATAGCTGGTATATAAAAATTAGGAGTTCCTCAGGGTTGTAGTGGAGTCCACGTGTCAGGTGTTAGCAAACAGTGCCAGGCACATCTTCCTGCAAGAAGATTGTTGTCCTATGAGAAATGTATAGTCCATTCTTACACAACTGTTTTTTGTTCTTAGTGTTCCTTGATTCACAGCTTCAAATTTCAGTATTGTTCTTTTTACGTATGTCTTCCTGATCAGTAATGGATTTGCTAAATGACTCTGGTCCCAAAGGCACCACAGACACTGCCACTTTCAGATGCTCCCTCAGTTCTGTTTACTGACGCTCACCATGATTTTCATTTGCAGTCATTCACTCACCTTCCAGTTCATGTGACAGTGATCTTCTTTTGCTAGGCAGTCTTAATAACTGTGAATCATTCTCTTTAAAGAATAATAAACAGCTAGCTGAAACTCCAGGGCTCTGGCAACTAATCCTATGCTACAGCAACTCAGTGGAGTAACCTGACAAGATTTGCTTGATCTTTGTGTGCTTAAAAAAATTTTGTGTTTACCTTAGCTGTTGTCCTCAATTCTCATGGAGTTCAAAGCTAGCTGTTGTAGCTGCGCGGATTTAGCTTTACAGTCATTATCTTTTGATAATATATTCACATACAGTGAGGTGTTCAGTCTTAACCCAGAAAAGGAGAAAGCTGCTAAAGAGTCTGCTTGACAGCAAAAATGAAGCACACTTGATCTTACTGAGGAAGAAGACATAAGGTAAAAGCTAATAATATGGTGAAAAATGTGGGTTATGCACTTCCTCTGTTTGGAAAATTCAGCAGGGTGGACACTATGACTCACTGGTACAGAGCTACAGAAATCTACAGAAAAAAAAACAGCAGAACATACTCATTTTATAACAACATTTTATGTATTCATAAAAATTTATTACTGAAAAAAATAAAAAGAAATACAAGCCTGGGGAGAAATCAAGCAACATCTGTATGAATTAAAAATATAATCAAAAGGTAATATATTAAAACATTAGTTTTCCAAACTGACTGAAAATATAGGAAATTATTTTATGCCAGCTGAACAGCCAGCTTTCCGTTTGAGATTATTTATAGTTTCTCAGACTACAGTGTTTCGTCTTTCTTTTCACAAGTTGGACTTTACAGAGTGAGGTTGTTTTCTTCAGACTGATTGTCAGATTTTAGTGAGACTGAGGTTTGGACATTCACAGCTGTTTAATAAACCTAGCTACATAATCTTTTCCAATATTCTTGTTATTTTGCAATATTCTTGTTTCTACTGCTTAAGAAATGGAGCACCAGAAAAAGTTAATGGAAAAAATTACAGATTATATCACTTTTAACATCAGTTTGTCTAGAGATAGATGTATGGGCTCCGTAAAAAGAATTTGCATGGTCTTCATTTTGCCTGATAATATCGGGAGAATCATTTTCATATAAATACACTTTTGACTTAGCACTTCATCACACAATCTTTAAACATTTCCCTCCAGAATATTCATTGATTTTGTCTTCTAATCTATGTTATCTTTGCCTTGGAATTTGATTGGACTTATAAACTTGGGCCTGCTCCAGGCTTTTCTGAGAACTCCTTCAGTGTTAATAGTGTGTTCTGCAAATCGTTGCGCCTCTTCAACACACCAGACCAGTTACGTTTACTTCTTATCTTCTGTAAGCTCTGTGCATTTTGTTCTTAATTATGTTTCTCTTTTCCTGGGAGACCCTGAAGATGAATTGGTGAGATGGAAGCGGAGTATGATCAAGAAGCAAAGAAGGCAGAAAGGAAAGAAGGAAGACAAGAAAAAAGACTTTGTAATGTCATGTATAAGCAGAAGCAAGAAACTTTCTTCTGTCAGCATGCAATTTAGCAAAATACTTTGCGCTTACACTGTACCTCTTGCACATCTCAAAGGTCTCATGAGTGCTTATGCACCACAAACACCAGAAATAAGCAGGTTTTGTTCCATTAGATAGACAAAGCCCAACCCTTGAAATATATCTTAGGAAGTGATAAGGAGAATATTGGAGGTAATCTTTGAACTGCAAGTTCAGTAGCAAGTAGTATACTTGTTAAGCTATGACTTCAGTTGTCTTAAATACTGATATTTCAGATAAACATTAAGATGAAAGAAATTATCAGTTCCTGTATGTTACTTGATTTGTTTTGGCCACACTCATTTGTTAAAAGCAGTACGTATTATTGCAGTCTCAGTTGACTCTCGAAAGTAGTTGATGAACGTCCACTGTGACTTTTTCAGTCTGTATCAGTGTGACTGATCTTCAGTATTTGACATAGGAAGAGATGATTTCAGGCAACTGTGGTGTTCTCAAAACTAAAAGAAGTGAGTCCATGGAGTGGCCTTCTCTCATATGTTGCTAAACTGAAGCACCATTTCCGATTGTGTTGTCATCTTTCAAGCCATTCAGACAGGAAAAAAACACTTTTTATTAGTGGACTACTAGGCAGTCCAAGCCACTAGGAAAAGATTTTTCTGCTTGCTGATGCATGTCTTCCCAAATTATCAGAATTGAAGTGGTGAAGAGAAGGTTTTGACCAGTCTCCAAAATGTTCACTGAGCAATCTCAGTACAGCTTTTAACCAGCTGGTTGTACTGGTGCAAAAAGAGACAGCTTAGCTTCCCAGTGATGTCTTTTCAAGTGTCTGTTTTTGCAGGAAGAGAGCATGCTAGTGAGCTTGGATAACTGGCAACTAGCCCTGACTTGTCACCTGCTGTGTATGTCCAGACTAGGACTGGAGTTGCAACTTTGCAGTGCATTTGTCTGGTGTTTGGTGTTTTCAGAGGCATTTAGAAATGTGGGAAATTGTACTTAACTTCTAATAATAGTGCCTTGAAGTGTTCAGATCATGAAGTCCATGCAGGAGCGAGCAGCCGTAGCCACTTGGCTGTCAAAGAGACGACGAATGCAGCACACTGTGGTTGCCTGTGGACACCAGGGCAAAAGCCCAGCTGCTATCCAGAGGCAGAGAGCTAAGCCTTCAAGATGGCTTGCTCACACTCCGAGGCCAACCGGCCTAGAAATACATATGACTGAAACTGTGTTGCACGGTTTTGGGTCACTTTTTATTTGCACATATCATTGCCTGGATTTGCAGATGCAGTCTGAGGTTTGGATGGCTGCATTTTTTTGTCATTCAAAACTACACAGGCTCAGACGTTTGCATTTACAAGTTGCTGTCAGTAACTGACCCAAAGATCCCTTCTTTAAATAATTTATTGAAGCTTATTTTACAGCTTCCATGCTATAAGAGTTATTGTATTACAATCAAAATTTTTAAAAAACCCCGCTCCTTATGCGTCTGGCTGAAGATACAGTGTACCACTTACTCTGAGAAATTATTAAGACTTGCTCAGATCGGTAGTTCTATTGAAGTGAGATGTCTATTGTGAGTAAAGGACTGTACTATCTACTCCCAATTATTATTGCTATTTTAGCTGAATATTTCATGTAGGTAGATGAGGTAGTATGAACTCTAATGCTGTCAGTGTGTGACTGGTACACCTCTTACATCTCTGAGCAAGGCAATTCATTATTTTTGCTTCCCAGGGGTTGTGAACAAAATTAAAATTTCTGTAAGAACAGATTCCCTGAAGGTCCAGGGTGACCTCTTTTCTCATTTTGCATGATAGGACCTTAAATCAAATGCAACAGTTTTCAGGTAATAGATTTCATTTGCTGGCAGCATGACATTGTTGGTATTTAGGCTTAAATTCATATTCTGTCAAATCTCATTAGTTTATTTTAATAAGGATCATCTTGATTGTAGCTCCCTGGCTTCAATAATAGCTAGGATATCTTTTAGTAACCATGCAAAGCTCTGATATCACGTCCTTATGTCTTTAAGTACTGCTTTGTGGTTTCTTATGGGATGTGCCTCCCTCAAATGAGAGGTGTTAATATTTGAAAAATATTTTATGAGAGATGAAGGTATTTGAGATGTTTCAACATTTTCATAGTTTAAAAGGCTCTACTTCTGGTTATTGTCTTGAAGCCTACTAATGTTTTTGTCTCCTAGCTATCAAGGAGTATTTTCTCCAAACATTTTGATGGATTGTCACGAGCTGGTGAAAGAGAAAAACATGACAGCCATTTGTTTCTCTGCTTTAAAGAATTGTCTTGGGGCAGTTTGTATAGGCAATGGTTCTGGGGTAATGGTATAACAATGACTTGTTGAGCTTTTCAGGCAATTTAGTATCAGCTGTCATGCACAGCAGTCTGTGGAAGTTATTTGTGGTGTTGGAAAGTTATGGATTGCATTTTTCTCTACAAAGAAAGTACTCACTTTGTCTTTTGAGTCTATTAAAGCATTTTCTATAGGAAGTTTTCAGTCCTGCTGTTTTGTTTTAACAGAATACTCCTTTTTGATAGTACTTTTACCTGTATGTATGGCTTTCATAGTATTTTTTGAAAGTGCTAGAATTAATACTTATTATTTCAATAAGCGTACGCCCACACCAAATTTTACTAGCTATCTGTGCCACTGACTAGCTTCGTCAGTGTAGCTATAACTACTAATGCAAGAGGGAAATCTGGGTGCAGTTTTCTCATTTCCTCTTTACGTATCCTTGGAGAAATTGCCATGAGGGACAAAAAACTCATCTAACTTCTGACAAGATCCTGCAAATCATTTACAATAGTGTTTTTGATTCTTATCTTGGTGGAGCATTTTGAAGCATTTACACTCTGTCAGTGTATGTGTATTAGAGATACAATCACATAAGATACAGCTGCCAAGAACATAATTTTAAATATTCAGAAGTGCAGTATTTGTACATTGGAGTGTATTCTCAACCTGATTCTAAATGTTATAGACTGTTATTTTTAATTTGTTGTGCGATTCAATGTGGAATATATTCATCAGGTTAAAAAATATGAGTGACTTTGATAATTCTTCTTTTCTTTTTAGGAGAACTTAAAATCTCTGCAATTATAGTAAGTGGAAAATCAATATAATAAGAAAACATTTAACTTTTCATGTGGAAATAAGTCTTCTGAGCATAGTTAGAAACGGAGTCTGAAAGAGACCATATTCAAATATTTTTTTCCTTTTTAAATGAGGATGGTTATTTAAGAAAAACAATTTAAATGGGAGAAAAATCTTACTCGCCAGGGTTGAAATTAACTTCACCTGCATAAATTCTCAGTAATAATCTATGAAACCATTCATAAAAGAAGGAGAGCCAAATATTTTTGGAATGCTGAAGTTTTATAGTTGTCAGGTATGCCACATTACTAAGAATCAAGCCCCACATAACAGTCTTTCAGTTTAGCCCAGCTTTGCCTGTACTTTTGCAACAAATGCAAATATATTCCTAGTGATATGAGGATACATCTGATTTAAAAGGTACATCGCTGTTCTTGGTAGAGGAGGTAGAAGAAGGGAAGCAGAAGTAAAGACATGAAAAATGGAAAAAGAACAAAATCTGATGAAGCCTTGCTGACCAAAAGACAAAATGAATAGAGAGTTTCTACTATTTAAACTAAAATAGCAACTCAGGATATAACACAGTATATAACTGCAGAACTCCAGTAACAGGGACCCTTACACTGATTTGTAAAGGGGATCAGAGTATTTTGAAAAGGGGTGCCTATATTCAGAGCCTTTCCTCTTTTCAAGCTTAACCACTAACCATTCACCACAAGCAGTAGGCAAATAACTGGCTTAACTGGCCGGCTAGGATAAGCTATAATAACTGCTTAGATTTAAAAAAAAAAAAAAAGAAGTTGGTTTTATACTATTTTGTGTTGAAAAGTGCAGTCAATAATCACAGTGATGTTTTCATAGCTTCACAAGTATTTTGCACTCCTAAAATACCTAAAAAGGCATCTTTTGGTTTTGTTTCATTTGTCCTTTTAAAAATAATTACTATGTATAATATATACATGTGTGCATTTTTTTTTAAAATCTGACTATTTCTGTCATTATCAATTAAGAATTCTCTCAAACATGCCACAGTCAATAAAAGAAACTTTTTTAGTCCTTTGCTATGTCATATACTATTTTTCAGATGAAGATAGAATCTTTTTGTTCATTTTTTGTGTATGATTTTATTGGATAATACCAACACAGATAAAATAATGTGTTTTTCATTCCTCTGACATTTTCTGTGGGCACCTTTGCAACAGGAGGGCATTACGAAAGTAGATTGTGAAAGCAAATATCTTCTTTCCAGCAGTGAAAAAATTTCACCGTCACAGTAAACTCTAGGACAATGCTGAACAATGAGGACAACATTATTTTATTTCTATGTTTTTTGTGAATGTCATTTAAATTATGTTATTTCCTTCATAGCAGCAGACTTTTGAGCATGTGTGCAATCCACTGGACAGAAACTCAGTTTGAAGGAAGTAGGTTTCTCGATATTGAATTTTAGAATCTCCACATTCCTTTAATATAACAATAAAATAAATGTCTTTTTATTTTAGGCAGAATAATCAGAATACTTGCTGGTCTCAGTGGCAGCTTTCCGATATTAAGATCTATAAGGAAAGAACCTTAATGAAAAAAAATTCCTAGGTAACGAAGGAAGTTGTTTATTAATTTCCATTTTAGACAACCAGAAAATTACATTGTACAGCAAAGAGGTGTTTATGAGGTATTGGGTGCAGCAGGATTATTAAAATTTATAGGCAAAACACAAATAGTGAAAAAAAACAGTAATTTTACACACATGATCTAAAATTTTTGTATTTTCTGCAGATTTTGGTAACTATCTCTTCATTAAAAACAGATTTATTCTTCTGAAGGCCCTTAACTTCTTTTACAGTGTACTTAGCAAGGTGAAACATAGAATATACCAGAAAGTACACTTATCTATTCATAGTTTGGTGCTTATTCACAGCAAAGTTAGAGGTGGCTGTTTCTGCTGCCAGGTAGAAACCTGAGTATATACAACTAGTGAAATAAACCATAAATAGATGTAATGATACGTTATGTGGTGCAATGCAGAGAGGCATCCTTCAGGTTACTTAAATTAGGTAACAGAAAGTCAGATTGAAGGTACTGGCTTGAGCCTGGTGGTATGAGAAAGTAGAATTAGGCATCTAGGACATCTGGTTTTGAATTGAGCTACCTACATTTAACCTGTATTTTATTTTTGGATTCCAGTATTGATTTGGATCTTGCCTTTACCATCTAATCCTGAATAAAGTATCCCTTATTCATATGGTGGTTATTTTTTTTAAGGTGATGGGCAAACTGCTGTTGTTATTTTTAAATATCTGATAAATACTATGCAACTTAAGTTTATAAAAGTCTTGCAGTTTTGATGCCAGACTTTCAAAAGAGCAATTGGTACAGGATGGCTAAGATTACACTGGTATTCACATTTCTTGGTATGATCTACCTTTCGTGCTGGATATGTAGGTTCACATTCTGAAAATTTTATTGGTGCAAAAAGACCTTATTTCACAGGAAAATGAATTTAGTGGCTTCACAGAGTAAGACAAACTCAGTCTGAATAAAGTTTCCAGTGTGTGGCCTTAATAGACTTAATAGTTGCATGCATTAAAAAATCTACAAAATTTACACATTAGTTGAAAAAAATGATATCTAATATCCCTGCATAGCAGAAGATATTTGTCCTGTTGAAATTATCTGGGCTTGACCATGTCCTATGAGAAAGTTACGGGCTATTGGTAAGAATTCCAATGATTTAAAAAATTCCTTGATTTAAAAAAGAAAAAAAAGTATTGAAAGAGGGCTGCATGCTACATATGAAAGCCAATACAGGCCTCCTGGCAGGAGTGATAGTTTCTCAACAGGTAAACTCTAACTGAAGATGACTTTTTTTAGTCAATGGTGACGTATTCCTATCTTGAAGCAGAATTTCCTGTTGCATTTCGGTTCCATGACTTTCTTTTGATGGATATCAGTGGAGATAATTCTTATGAAGTGATGCATTGCAAAAAATTCGAGAGGAAGTGTGAAGCAGATCAGTATCTTTCACTGAAAGCTGGAGGTCTACATTTGCAAGGGGTAAAATTAAGTACTGCTTAATTTTGTGTTTTGCTAAATTTTTTATTAAATACTTAATTCTGTAATTAAGTACCACTTAATGAACTTGTGAGTGTCAGTGGATATGAAGGTGTAGCCACACAGCAGTACTGTGGGAAGTTCATGGAGCTGGTCCTTCTTAAGTAGTTGAACTAGTTGAAAAATGTTAACTAGCAGAAAGCTATCTAAGTAATCTCTACGTTGTGGAGGTAGTTATACTTTGGAGAGAACTCCGTGTTTAGACTTCTTCCAGTGTCTGAGCCAGTGCGTTCTGAGACTGTGCAGAGAGAGCAGCATTGCACATCCATCAGTGGCATGCATGTCTATGGTGGGTGGACAATATTTGGGAGGATGTAAGGGTGAGCAAGACACATAATTTCCCTGTAACAAGTATGTAATACCAGTGCCTGAAATGCCTCTGTGTCCTGTGAGAAATTCCAAGCTGCAGTTGAACTCCTGCTTTGTGTTAAATAGCAAACTTCAATGTTTAAGGCTTTTCCAAGTTTAGGAGCTGGCTTAGTTTCATCCTGAAAGGCATGATGAGACCTATTAGTGAGCACCCTGATGCATCTCACTATCGATCAGAAAGATGTTCCTGCCATTTCCTTTTCACTGTTTTGTTCCCTTAAGTTGTTACTCCTCTTCCTGTTGGCACATAAGTTCACTTAAAATATATGTAAGGTCTCTCTGGATTACCCGTCTTAATATTTCCTGGTCACTTTCCCAGGCCATTTCTCACTGTGCGGATTTCCCTTCAAAGTAATAAAGTCCTATTTTGATACAGTGTTGAAGTTTTCCAGAAATACACGACATTTTTTTCAGGCTCAGTATTGCTGGAATTACTGCACACACACACATTCTCTGCCCCTCTACTAACATTTTGTTTCCAAATTGAATAGAAGGAGCAATTCTTACATATTGTAGTTAAAAAATAGTATTTAATGTTTGCATACTTTGTGACTTTTCACAGGCATTATCTATAGCCTTTTCTGGAGTTCCTGGAATTCAGCTTTGCAGTTATTTGGAATGATTTGCACACTGGGTCTACTTTTTTCCCCTTATGTTGTCAGCTGAACATTGACCGTTTGCCCTGTGTTGTTCATCTGTAGATAACATGAAGTCTGAAAAGTGGCTACCCTATATCAGCTAAAAATTATTTGTTTGATTGTCAATTGTATTCCAGATATGTTAGCAGATTTTAATTTTAACTAATCAGTCTGAAGCCACTTTTACTGGTTTAATGGGGGAGGGTGGAAGAGGAATGAGCAGTGTCAGGGTTAAATTTGACCTCTGAGCTGGATATCTGAGCAAAAAATAAGTAATGGTGAATGAAACCAATCATTTGTCCTATTTTTCCTAGAGAAAACAGCTTCACCCTCCCAAAATAATCTTATTCAATGCAAACAGTACTTACAAAAATAAGAAAAGAAATGAAATGTGGGTTAAAATCAACAGGTGGAGATGCTAATTTTTACCCAAGTGCTGCTGGGTTAGAGCAACTGCTTAAATGGAGTTCTTATTTCCCAAAGGATGTGAATATGCATTTCTGTAATGAAGGATGCTTTGGAGAGGGAAGAGGCAGGAGAAGTCTTCTCAGGTCACCCATTGAAACTCTACTGCTTTGAATAAATAATTAAGCTTTCACACCTCTCAGGCCAGTGTTCTCACCACTCCTGACAGTCTCTTGCCTGTTCTCACTAACTGTTTTAAGTATTTTATGGAAAATAGAAGTATCACGGCATCAGAACAATCAACAGTGACAAAACCATGGTTGCACTGATGCACACAGCGCAAGAGAAAACTTGTCTGATGCACCTGGTATTTGGGTGAGACATTTGAGTGCTGGTGTTTGTCCTGGTGGACGTTTAATTATTTATGCAGGATGGAATGGATACGGCGAGAAGGACAGAGCTCTAGTTACGGCACAGGGGTTCATCTCTCACAGGCAGAGGAGGAAGCGGAATTGTTTTAACCTGTGGCTTAGACGAAAGCACCAGCCACTGAGCTGTGGAGTGGAAGCTCTCCTAATGGAGGCCATGTTTTTTAACAGGACGCTACATGCTTGTCCAGCTTTCACTGAGCACCAATCTCCACCTCTTCCCCACTACACAGGATGCACTAAATCTATCAGATACAAAATCCTGTCCCAGTCTGCTGAGCTGTCCCAGGAGAGCCTGTTGCTGCCTGCCTGTCATCTCCCATCTTCCAGACTCTGGATTTGGTGTCGCACATGCTCATCAGCTCTTCCAAAACCATTTCTGCGAGTCCTTCTTCCATATACTGATTCAAGAAACACAGTCATTTTTTATACAAAAACTAAGAACAGTTATCATGTTGTTTTTGAAAATGCAACACTTTGAGACAGCTGTCTGTTTTCATGAAGGTGACTGTGTATTTCATAAATACGTCTTTTTTCCTTCATGAATCTAGAGGAATCCTGTGTGGCACCATATGGCTTGTGCTATAGTTTCCAGTATTTTTTTGTGATAGCTGGACTTCAATAAGTCTGTGATTGATTGCTTTGGTTTCTTTCTTCAAAATGGCTTAAAATTCAGTTGCAGGGCTGTCAGCACTTAGGTGGTACAGTTTTAGTTTCTCCTAGTGGATAGGTACTGAAGTGACATCAGTTTAGTAATAGATGAACAGATCCTACGGGAGAGTGACTGACCTTGAGAAATTAAAAAAGCAAAATGTAAGTCTATGTAATTAGACCAGCAAAGTGTAAGCTTGCTTCTCTAGTGAGGGCAAATGGTGTATACGAAAATATTAAACAGCTGCTGGCAGCTTGGTACTGAAATATCAGATAATCCCAGTTCTGATCTCAGATGAATTCCAAAGGCATTGCTCCTGGAAGCTCTCTTATCACTGGGAGGAACCATCTGAATTTTTCATATACCTTGATGGGTTATAAATTAGCTGTAACCACTCTGGAGAAAGACCTGTGCCTCACAGGGGAAAGCTCAATAAGAACATCTGCTCAATGTGCCATGGTGGTCAAAGAAGCAAAGAAGATAGCAGGTTACATTAGGGAAAATGTGTAGAATGATACTGGGGTTGCAGTATTACTTTTACATGTATAGATGCATTATCTTTATTTCTGTGCTTAATGCTTCAGGAATTTTAATGCTTCAGGAATTCCAGTATTTCAGGAATTATAGGTATACAAGCTTGGTATTGACTATCTTTTGCTTGGTTTTAAGGTGAGAGATGACAGATAGTTTTATTTTTATTTATACTCTTCTCTTTATTACAGAAAAATAGTGCTTAAAGCTTGAGCCCGTATTAGCTCCCATAGCACTATCATAAATAAAAGCGAGTGAAAATCTATATATTAAGGTCATCCTGTCTTAAATAAAAATTCAAGTACAAAGCACATTATTTAAGATGTAAGAGGATTTTTCTTATGAAGAAAGCTTGAAACAATGAGAAAAGTTTGCATTATGGAATGTTCAGTATCGAATGTATTGAATCGAGCCATAGTTATAAAAAAAACAGAAGATGGAGCAACTCTCGTGGGAGGGCTGAGGGATGCTCAGTGAAGTGGAAAGGTGACAAACACCGAAGTGATATGGGAAGTCCTTTAACACCCCCTCCCCATCCTTCTGACCTTTGGAACTCACCTGCCACATTGGTGGCACGTAGTGGTGAGGTGGCACTTGTGGCAGTGAAGGTGGTCCTCCAGGTTTTTGTGAAAAGCCTGTGGAAAAGCTAAAGATGTTGGCACTGCTATGCTGTTGCCTGCCCAGGCCTCCATAATTCCTCCCTGGACTTATGGTGATGTAAGGAGATCTTGGTACATGGGGTTGCTGGAGTGAACATAGCCTGGAGTACTCCAAAAGGGCATCTGCTCATGAGTTACTCCTCTCTTTTTTTTTTTCCCCTTTTTAGAATTTTTTTTCCCTTTTTTTGATTAAGGGAAAAATAGCTTGTGTAATGCACGTGGAAGATACATTAATGAAAACAGAAACAGCCAGTGTTTGCCTAAAATGAAAGAAGAGCTTTTTCTTGGTAAATGCCTTGCTTTCCTTGGAGCAAGGAAATCAGAATGACCAGACATTTGACTGATGACATTGTTGTCCACATGAAAGGGAGAGAGTCGGCTCCCTTCGTGCTAAAACCTCTCTCTGCTGTCTCGTTTCCTGTAACTCTACACACACTGTTTAGACTTCCAGGGAATATAGTTCCCCTCCTGCTGTTTTTACTGTGTTGGATGTCTCAGAAAAAGCAGAGGAGATTCAACTTAATAAGGCTGTTACCACTAGTAAAAAGTGATGTCAAACCTAGGGATAATGAGACATATTTATACTGCCTTTCAGAATGTTTGTGGGGATTATCAATCCTCAGCCATAACAAGGCTGAATGATACAGTGTTTAGGTATATGGTGCATGATGTTTTCCATGGTACCTATTACTGAGTGCTTGTTTTGGGGCTATTTCTTAGTATACATGTTTAAGTATGTATCTTAATGTATATTTTGTTGTTAGCGTATTACCTGGAATATTGGCAAGGTACTTAAGGGGGTGATTTAAGCAAAGAGTGTTCTGCTGCGCAAACCTTCTGCATCAAACTAAAAAGTGTATTTCTACACACAGTTAATTCCTTGGAAAACATTCACCTGTGTTATCAAGAGTTGGTTGTTGAAAGGCACTAAATACTTCGCTCTGGGGCCTGTGCTAGCAAGGGGGGGAAGAGTAATGTTGCAGAGAACAAGTGTGGCAGAATTGTGTAGCCACATACTGAGAATGAAAGCTTAATTTGTAAGTAATGGTTTCACAATATAGAAAGAAAAGTGTAAAATGTTCTCTTCGGTATCATTCAGGAGCATCCCCTTATGGTGGGGATGACTTTCTATGATTGTGAGTGTTTTTCATCTGGCCAGGGAGAGATTTTTTCTTTCCTTTAAATTTGTCCATCTCCTCTATCCCAATAGGTGGGAGGTGGAAACTGCAGGGGATGAGAAGATGCAAGGATGAGAGGTGGAAACTGCACACATGGGAACTGAGTCCACCTCAGCTGGTTGTAGCTTTGGACTAGCCCTGTCTTCACTGCAGAAGGAATCAAAAACCAGATATCCAGTGTTGCTTACATTTCTGGAACGCTTCATCTTATACAAATTCCTTTCATTGCACTTATCTTGGTGAGGTGGAGAGGGAGAAAAGGTTGCTTTCTGCCGTTTCTTTGAATCTGGTGATTTTGAGTGACCTGTTCTTGTGAAGATAATATACTTTCCTTCTGAAAGACGTCTGACTAATGTGCAGCTGGGGTTCTTCCATGGTCTAGGTTTCCTACGTGAAAAAGGATTAGACGTTCCAGTTTTGTTTTGTGTCATCACAATGTGCTTGATACTCTTTAGAAGACCTCATAGAGTAGTGGCAATGTATCTTTTCTTGCCAGTGCTGTCAGAAACCAAAGAGATCCTAATGAAGAAAACAGATATAGACATGGGGTCAGGGAGGAGGTTGGGAAGGGACAAGAACATGTTAGTTCTGTATAACAGGTGGCACATGCTAGAGGCAAAATGTTTCTTGGATGTTTCAAAATGACTAAAGAAATCAACGTTAAGTGATCACACTGAGACAAGTTTGTTATACTTTTATATATTTTAAAGCAGCAGTTTTGTGCCCTTGACAAAAGAAGGATGGAATTAGTATTTATAAATGTTTGTTGGATTGTACATGGTAGGTTGGGCATGGACGGCAGTCATATCAATAGTAAGATGCAACTACTGTTGCCCACGAAGCTCTCTTGGGCAGATAAGATAGTGCTGTCACATCATGGCAAATGTGGTATCGTGCTGTCAATTGCAACAAATTCAATTACTTTGAATTTGTCATGCCAGCATGACATTAAAAGTAGTGCTATCCTGTAAGTCTGCAAATATTTACAACACTGAAAAAATTATATTTAAAAAGTGGTATTCATTCACTCAAGTGATACAAAATGAAGTCACTAAGCTCCTTCGTACAAGGAAGCTGATTTTGCCGCAAAAAAAGTGTTTTCAGTTTATAAAAGGCACATTGCAAATTAGGAAGTGTTAAGTTTTACAATGGAGTAAACTAAATGAGAGTGGAAAAACTACTTAAGTACTATTTCAAAGGCAAAAGAAGTGTATTTAAAAATTGAATAAATGAAAAAAGTCATACATGCAGTAAATTAATGGTCTCAAACTATCATTAGCTAAAAAAAGTAAGATATTTGTATTAAGGTGAAAGCTAAAGCTTACTCTGGCTTCATGAGTTAGGAAAGAAGGTGAAAGGTTGGAAATAGTCAGTATGGCTGAACTTTTACAGGAAGAGAAAGGTTCAGGAATTGTAAGTAACAACTGATGAATGCTGGGTTTTGCATTAGCAAAGGAATCTAATTGATCCGTTCTCTCAAGACCGCCCTAATTTCAGCTGCTCATTATTCAGTCAAGATTTGAACAGAAAGGCTGAAACTCTGCAGACCTGTGGAAGGTTCTGGCTCCTGCACGTTGGAGATGTGCACTCCAGACGTGCTGCATGAAGTGTGGCTTTAATTTGGGTCAGAACTGAATGATCGCTCAGCTTTGTGTGCAGCAGCCCAGCTGTCTGTCAGTACATGGGAAGATCACTGGAGTCAGCTCAGGAATAATCACAGAATCATAGAATCATCGAAAGGTTTGGGTTGGAAGGGAGCTTAAAGATCATCAAGTTCCAAGCCCAGTGCCATGGGCAGGGACACCTCCCACTAGAGCAGGCTGCTCAAAGCCCCATCCAGCCTGGCTCGCTCAGCCCGACCAGGCATCTGCTGTGTTCTGAAGTGAGAAGTTTAATAAAGTGGTTTCAGTGGCACCTGAAGCAGCGCTCTCAGTGTGCGCGGATTCGGTGGGTGCTGCCAGGCGCAGGCAGGGTCACTCCACGATGCAGCCACCGCAGCTCGGCGAGCGTGTGACAAATGCACAAGGACAAGAGTGAAGGAATATCTTCCCAGAGGCTGCAAAATATGGAAAACAGAAGATAAAAATTGGTCAGGGTTTATTCAGGTCTGCGTCTTCTCCATTTCATGGTTTCAGTGGTATGTTTGTACCCTTAATGTATGTCTACTTCTGGTAGAGAGACTAACACGCTTCCATGCAAAAATCAGTGTTTACTTAATTAAGAAATATTTTAATTATTATTAATCTCTGTTTCTGAGGGATGGAGAAATAAACATGCTGAGGTCCCATTTGTTCTGTAGCTAAGTTATTGATACTGTGATTAAGATGTTAATTGATTTGGTGTTTCAGTGGGCACAGAAGGCTGAGGTGCTAAATGCTGTCTTTGCCTCAGTTCTTCCCAGCCAGGCCTCTGAGCTTGGAGAGACGAGTCAAGGAGAGAAATAACCAACAGCCTATGAGTGTCAAGCTGAGATGGCTGGAGGCAACCTCACCATGGGCCAGTGGGACAGGACAGGCTGCACTTGAGGGTGCTGAGAGGTGGCCAGTGTCCTTGCAGGGTGAGACATCTATAACCTCTCCCAGTCATGGAGGTCTGGGGAGGTCCCCATTGAGTAAAGAAAAGCAAATGTTGCATCCGTCTTCCAAAAAGACAGTAAGGATGATCTGGGACACTGCACTTGTCAGTCTTGCTTCAGTCCCTGGGAAAACCATGGAACCCATTTGTGGGGATATGGAGGAGAAGGCGATAGGGATGGCAGCATGGATTTACTGGGGGTAAACCCCACCTCATCCACCTCATGGCCTTCTGGGAAGAAATGACTGGTGTGTGGATTGGGGGAGAGCGATGGGTGTCAGGTACCTGGGCTAGAGCAAGGTTCTTGGCACTGTCCCTGTTCTCACACCCAAGTTGGGCCATGGTGATTTGGATGGATAGACAGCGAGACAGATAAAAAAATGGTTGGATGATGGGACTCACAGAGTTGTGGTCGACAGGTCATATTGGACTGGTAACAAGCTGGGCATCGCTGGGGTTTGTCTGGACCTCCCTTGTTTAGGATCTGCCATGGTTTAAGCCTGGCCAGCAGCTCAGGTGCAACCCAACTGTTCGCTCACTTCCCCAGTGGGATGGGTGAGAGAATTGGAGGGCAGAAGTGAGTAAGCTTGTGAGCTGAGCTAGAAACAGTTTGATAGGTAAAGCAAAAACTGCATCTGCAAGCAAAGCAAAACAAGGAATTCCTTCACTAATTCCCATGGGCAGGCAGGTGTTCATCCGTCTCCAGGAAAACAGGGCTCCATCATGCGTAGCAGTTACTTGGGAAGACAAATGCCATAACTCTGAGAATTCCCCCTTCCTCGCTCTTCCTTCCAGTTTTTTATTGCTGATTATGACATCATATTGTCTGAGACATCCTGTTGGTCAGTTGGAGTCAGCTGTCCAACCTGTGTACCCTCACAACTTCTTGTGCACCTCCAGCCTGCTTGCTGGTGGGGCAGTATGCGTAATGGAAAAGGCCTTGACACTGTGTAACCATGTTCATCACTATCTAAAACATCCCTACGTTATCAACAATGTCTTTATCACAAATCCAGAACATAAGCTATGGACATAAGCTACTAAACCATACATGGTACTGTGAAGAAAATTAACCATATCCCAGCTCAAACCAGTACACACATTTATCAGTGGCCTGGAAAAGATCACAGAATCCTCACCCATCAAGTTTTCAGATAGCATCAAACAGGGCTGGGTGAGGTGATACAGAGTCCATGAGTCACTAGAATAAAAGTCAAGATCACAACTAAGAAGTTATTTTCTCCCTTTTTTTGAACTGTGCTAGTATAACTGAGGTATTTGATACACCAGGCTTGATGTGTTTTTTTCTGGGTAGACATTTGAGTTTATATACAGGTCATCTACCACTAATTCTAAATTGAAGCAGAGATGAAAAAGACCTCTGTGGGTTGTTCTTTACAGAAAACTTAGGAAGTAAGCTTAAGCTTCATCTCTACTTTGAAATTCTTAATTAAAAAAAGAAAAAAAAAACCCGCAAAATCAAAGCAAGGCTATCTTTTGTAGCTGATAATTTCCTCTTTCAGCCAGAGATCAATGCCCCAACATGATGGCAAATGACCTAGTGTCATTAGAAGTATCATCTTTTTCTTATTATCAGGCCAGTTCCTGTAAGAATAGAGAGAAGGTTTCATTTCATGTGCGTGCTCTACTATGGCAACAGATGCTGTATATTCGCTTCCAATACTTAGTTGTGGCTTTCAGCTAAATGTTGAATTGTGTGCTTTCTAACCTGAATGATGCTTTATGTTTTTCAAAGCTTTCCATCTTTCATTCAGTCACATTTAAGAGACGGGTGACAAGGGCATAACTGGGAGTCTGATCAGCCTGTCTGATGGCAATAGACTTCATGAACATTGGTGCACCAGGACCAAATATTTAAATCTTAGTCTGTATGGAATATATGAAATAATTTGCTGGTCTTTTCAGGATCTCGTTACCTTGTTTCTGCCTTTTACTTTGGAATAGTTTCATTGGGCATCTCATCTCAGTGGGAAATTTGCAGGATTCTGCATTTTCTCTTTTTTTTCCTCTTGGATTCCACTTTGAAGATGTGTACAGATCTCCGTAGCTGGGATACAGAAGGCAAACTCAGTTTGTTAAAATGCCAGTAAAGCTGATTAAAATGCCTGTAGGTTGCACAAAGCACCATAAATGGGGCAATCTCTTGGATGCCCTAGCACTGAAAAATCTTGGATGGGCTATTTATCTGTCAAACCGAAACCTTCTGAATAGATCTTCATTTGGCAAATCATCCAGAACTGGTACCAGCTCTTGAGTGGGAGCACCAATGTCGTATTTCATCCTGACCTAAACACCTGCCAAACTGCACTGTGCTGGCCTCTCAGGCACCAACAAATCATGACCATGCTAGGAGCACACTGGGACATTTTAACGTACTTTTTATAGCTGTAAAATAGTTAATGACTTCAGTATATAACAGATAAGAGATTATTTTTTTTTTTTTTGAGTTGGCAGATTGCCGTCTTCCCCTTTGGCTCTGTGATTCTGTATTTGAAGCATGTTCCTTCCAGAATGGATACCCTATCAAAAAAGCGAGTAGGCATCTAGATAATCAGAGCACAAAGGGTCATTGTCTGTAACTAGGAGGCTATGATTCATCTCACATCATTGTTTTTAAAACTATAATTTGATGGTTGTAGTGCGTTACAAGCAAACTAAACTGAACATTTTGAGACTCACATTAAGGTAATCTTTCATTTTAAAGGCAGGGCAGTCTAGTGGCTACATCAGGGGGTTAGGACTTTGGAGATTCAGTTTCAAGTTCTTGCTCTGAAATAGGCTGGACACCTGAGTTTGGGCAGTTCACATAGGTCAGGCTTTTGTAAAGGCATAACCCAGCTGAAAACATTGGGAGTTAAGCTTCTATGTATCTCTCAGGATTTGGGTCCAAGTGCCCCAGAAATCCCAAATGCTCTTTAAGCACAATAGTTGTGTGATCTGTCCATTGTTTCCACTGAAGAGACCAGTAGGGCAGGGACCGAATCCATGTCTCGATAAAAAAACTTTAATTCTCCCCTTTTAACTAGTACAGAAGAGCAAGGCAGGAGACAGTGAGGCCAAGCAGTGTGCTAACAACCAAGGACCGCCCGTTATCCATACAGACTGGTCCGTGGCCAGTCCGAGATAATGGTGGAAGTCTGGTGAGCAAGGTGAGGACATGGAGCAGAAGGCTGGGCACTGGCATGCCTACATCACAGTTCTAGCAAAGACCAAATGCAGAGGTCTGAGATGAAATGCAGCTCCTGCCAAGGGTGGTGGTCCCATATGGGGTGTCCCAGAGGGCTTTCTGGTGGCACAGCTATTTTCATTGCAGTCTGATCCCAGGTTATGCAGCTGTTCCCTATTGGAGCCAATTTGAACATAGACAGCTAAGACCCCAGGAAAGGATGCGGGGGAAGAGATTGCTCTCAGGCCCTCTATTAAAAACTGGGTCTTAATTGTTCTGTGTCTCTAAACCTTCAAAAAATCTATAATATCCTCAGTAGTTAGGAAGGTAAGGATATTAAATACTATTTGGGGAATTATATGGATAATAGTTAATGAGATTCACATTAATAGTATAGTCACTGGCAGTTTTCGATACCCCTCTGTTATTTATTATTAGGGTGGGTCTTAATCATAGAATCATGGAATCATAGAATGGTTTGGGTTGGAAGGGGCCTTCAAGTTCCAACCCCCTGCCATGGGCAGGGACATCTCCCACTAGAGCAGGTTGCTCAAAGCCCCATCCAGCCTGGCCTTGAAGTCCCCAGGGATGGGGCATTCACAGCTTCTCTGGGCAACCTGTTTCAGTGCCTCATCACCCTCACAGGAAAGAATTTCTTCTAACATCTAGTCTAAATCTTCCCTCTTTCAGTTTAAAAATGTTACCCCTCACCCTTTCACTACACTCCCTGATCAAGAGTCCCTCCCAGTCTCTTCTTAGGCCACCTTTAGGTATTGGAAGGCTACTATATATATATGTGTGTGTGTGTGTGTGTGTGTGTGTGTGTGTGTGTGTGTGTGTGTGTGTGTGTGTGTGTGTGTGTGTGTGTGTGTATGTGTGTATATATACATATATATATATAAGACCCCCAAGGGTCTTCTCCGGGCTGAACAACCCCAACTCTCTCACCTGTCATCACAGCAGAGGTGCTCCAGTCCTCTGGAATGGTAAGCACATGACTTGTACTTCTTGTTGCTGCCTAGGTATATCTGGCCCACAACATTATTACCTCTAAATTGGAGATAAATGTGTTTGATGTTGCATGGATAAGGAATTGGCTGGATGGCCATGTCCGAAGAGTTACAGTCAATGGCTCACTGTCCAAGTAGAAATGAGTAATGACTGGTGTTCCTCAAGGGTCCATACTGGGATCAATGCTATTTAATATATTTACTAATGACATAGGCAGTGGGATTGAGTGCACCCTCAGCAAGTGTGCCGACAGCACCAAGCTCGGTGGCACAGTCGACACACTGGAGGGAAGGGATGCCATCCAGAGGGACCTGGACAGGCTGGAGAAGTGGGCCCGTGTGAACCTCATGAAGTTCAACCAGGTGAACCGTTGAGTCAGGGCAATCCCCACTACCAGTACAGATTGAAGGATGGATGGACTGAGAGCCACCCTGTGGAGAAGGATTGGGAATACTTGCAGATGAAAAACTGGACATTCTAGCCAGAATTCTAGCCAGAATTCCGTGGGAAGACCGTAGAGCAGCCTTTCAGTACTTAAAGGGGGCCTACAGGAGAGACTCTTTATCAGGGAGTGTAGTGATAGGATGAGAGATAACAGTTTTAAACTGAAAGATGGCAGATTTAGGTTAGATCTCAGGAAGAAGTTCTTTACTGTGAGGGTGGTGAGACACCGTGGATGCCCCATCATTGGAAGTGTTCAAGGTGCTCAAGGTAAAGGCCTTGAGCAACCTTTTCTAGTTGAAAAGTGTCCCTGCCCTTGACAGGGGGGTTGGAATGAGATGATGGTCCCTTCCACCCAAACAACTCCATGATTCTATAATTCTATGTATCTTTCTTGCTAATTCTGCCTGTAATATTCCAGCAGCTCTGTGTTGGGGGAGAAAATAATTTTATTTTTGTTGAGCTGCATGTGGTGCCAAAAAAAGGTAATTAATAGGGGTTAAGGCAAATAGAATAGAAAAATAAAAGCCTTGGCACAAAATCTATTCTTTATCTGAAAATTTATGCAGAGTTTTAGACTAGAAAGTTTTTTATAGCTGATTTGCCAAAACTGATGTTATGTATATTAAATACAATTACAGAAATAATTTCTACACAAATGCAACTGAGAAAGGTTATTACTAAGTTCAATAAGAAATTTTAATTATCACAGAAGTTATCTCTCCTTGCAAGTCTTTCTCATTCCTTCCTTAGGCTTTTAATATGGAACTATTTAAAAATAAAAGTAAGGTCTTGATTTTTTAAGAACTAAATCTTAGGCAGACAGTGTAGAAGGAAAAATGTGCAACTAAGTCATATTTCTGAGTAATAGTCTTACTGCTAAATGCTAATGTCATCCCGCTAGGTAGGCTCAGTCCAGATATATTTGCAATTTGACCAGAAATGATGAAAGTGTTCTCCAGGATAGTGAATCTCTTATGCAAGGAAGAATGACTGTTTAGCTAATTGAAGCACAAGTAGCTTTTCAGTTACTTTTTGGAAGTCAAGGGCAGGCTCACGGCACAGTTGTGCCTGTAATCACAGCAATTGGCTCAGACGGGTGACAGTGTAGACGGCACACAGCAAGTGGCATAGCAGCAGCAGAATCATGCAGACAAATAATAAGGAGTGAGTAAGTGGGAATGCAGCCCAGAATCACAAGAGAGATGATAACAACACCTCACAATTGAGGTAAATGTAAATCAGATACGTGCAGGAGGAAGCTCAGGTTATTCAAGCACGGGCAGGGTAAAGTCTTGTTGCTGTTCCACGTCTAAGAGTCCTGCACAGGCAGCCTGGGTTTTGTTGGTTCTCATACGTACCCGCCAGTTCCTGAGTGTTTTATTCTCATTGCTGTAGGTGCAGCAACGGGACTTGGCCCATTTGGAATGAGCAGACATGCTCATTCTTATGCAAAAATCTTATGCAAAAATCTTCTTTCTGGTTCTGTGTGGACTGCTCACCCTTCCAGCGGATACTGGGGTCCCCGTGCCCCCAGCCCACCAATCACATCAGGTTAGAGCTGTGCCCTTTGAGCACGTGAGCTCTCCCAAAGGAATAAAAGCTGTTGTAGCTAGAGGTGCCGGTGTCTGCAGCTGAAAACACAAAAAATGAAAGGCAATGAGACTTTTTTCCTGCTTAGGCTCTGTAAAATTTTGAACAGAAGACAGAAAAAAATGCTTGCATTTCTCTTCCTACTGGGAGTAAACGGAAGGAGAAGGAGTAAAAATTGTCCTGGCTCTGAATTTCTTGATGGCCACAGTAAGAGTTATCTTACATGTGATTTTTCTAAGCACATCCTCTTTTGCTCCTGAAAATTTTGCTCAGGAAGATTTAAGGTCATCATCAATTTGTCTGCAATTACTGCAGGCCTGGTAGCCCTATGTGGTGGGTTGACCTTAGCTTCACAGCAGGAGCCCACCATGCTACTCTATCACTCCCCTCCTCAGCAGAGTAGGGGAAGGGATAAAACAAGATGGGAAAAAACTCATGGGTCAAGATAAAAGCAGTTTAGTAACGCAAAAGAAAAGGCCACCCGTGGAAGCGAAGGAAAACAAAAGATTTATTCTCTCCTTCCCATCAGCAGGCGATGTCCAGCCACTTCCCGGGAAGTAGGGCTTCAGTACATGTAGTGTTTGGTCTGGAAGACAAATGTCATAATAACGAATGCCCCCTCCCCCTCTCCTTCTCCTTTCTCTTAGCTTTTTTTGCTGAGCAGACATCATGTGGTATGGAAAATCCCGTTGATCAGCTTGGGTCAGCTGTTCTGGCCCTGTCCCCTTCCAGCATCTTGCCCACCCCCAGCTTACTGGGGGTTGTGGGAGCAACCCACACACAACAACAACCTCGATGTTGTGGGAGCACAGCTTAGTGGTAGCCAAAACACTGGTGTGCTGCCAACACCTTTCTAGCTACAAATACACAGCACTCTTGAGGGCTGCTGTGGGGAAAAATCAACTCGACCTCAGCCAGACCCAATACACCCAAACAAGTCAGTCAGATTACACGCAGACTAATCATGTTTGAGGTTTCCAAATGCTAAATGAGTCAGAACTGCATGTCTGCTCTCTAGTAGGGCCCCCTACAATGGATACGGAGCTTCTGGCTGTCACCACTGCAGGTAATTATAGCAGACGTGGAAAACGTCAGGTTTGCTTCACTGTTTGGTTCTCAGTGAAGGCAATTGCACAGGGTCTGTAGGTCTGGTGGGTCTGAAGGTCAGCAGTTCATGGGCACTGAGCAACATGTGAGCATTTCTGGGGGTGTGGTGTAAGAGCTTTGTTTGCAGATTTTTTATCTTCTCAAACTGCACCATTGGTAGACCTCACGCTTTTTCTGCAAGGCATGAGCAGTTTAATTCACAAGGGAATTCCATTAATAGCCGAGTTATCTCAGCAGTAATTCAGAGATATTAGAGATGATAAAGACCTGTTTGTATATTTTGGCCTACCTCTCTGTAAAGGCAGGGTTAAACTCGTACAAACACTTCAGTGTTGCTGTCCAGCTTTGTTTGTCTCAGCCAACAGGACTTCCACTGTACCCGTGGGAGTGCTCCATGGCACGATGCATTCCACTTCTAGGAGTTTATCCAGACACTTGGCTTAGATTTTCCTTTCTTAATTTTCATCTCATTACTTTTGGCTATTCTCCTTTATGCTACCTGAGATAGATATCTCTTTTTCTCTGCTTGGTTTTCATATCCTTCAGCTATTTGTTAATGGTTATCATGATGCCTTTTAAGCATTCCACAGCCAGGCCATGTTTATTTAGATCTTTTCATCTTTCTTCATAAGTCAATGCCTCCAGCCCACTTTAATCATATCAGTGGCTTTTCACTGACCTCTCTCCAATTTACAACTTTTCTCAATAATGAGAGTCTCAGGGCTAAACACAATTTTCTGGGAACAGCCACACGCTGTAGAGAAATGATTTTACCTGTGATTTCAAGTGTGATGTATTTGCAGCTGCAATCTATATTTTTCCCCTGCAGTTTTGCATTGAAAGGTCTTGTTTGCTGACAAGATTACCTAATTTTCTAAGGGATGTCTGCTTTTGTTTGGGTTTTGGTTTCTTTCTTTCTTTTTTTTTTTTTTTTGACATCCATACAAATTGTGAATGGGGAAAAATAATTCACGGAGCCCTCATCCAAATGATGTGGAAATGCATGGAGGTTTTTCATATGTTCACTGAAGGGGTCAGAAATATGGGCATAGTTACTATCTTTAGGCATCAGACTCAATGAGTATGAGCTGCATAGGAGGGCTGTGCATACGTAATGGCTGTATTCCTGGGAGTTCTTGATTTTTAAAAAAAAATCATCAAAACAGGTGATCTGGATTAAAATCCTTGTTCGTGCCCAGGAAGATGGAAGAAGTCAGTGCCACTTGATTAGCTTCATCCCTTCCCCTTTTCCTGGCCCCAAACTCTGTTCCTAAAGTTGGCTTATGGAAGACTTTCAAAGCGAAAATCGTCAGTTTCTGTTTAATGTGACAGAGAAAAGAAAGCCAGCAGAGGGTAGCAAAACAGTAAAATGGACAAGGTGAGAGCCATAGAGGGTTCATTTTAAGATTGCTTTTATTTGGGGTGTATACAGAGCATGAACTCAAAGGAGTTTTGTTGAATAGGAAAATGTTTGCTGTGGTTGAGAACATTAGTGATGTGCAGTTTTTTATTTAGAAAGACATCAGCGCTGGCAGGGGAATGAATGAAGATGTAGTAGAAGTTTGACTTGTCACTTAGTGAGTGTTTTGCTGTTAGTGTGAGCTCAACATTTCTAATATTTCTCTCTTTCCCCATAGTGCTTATTTGTTGTCTAGATTCTCCCGAGTTCCTGGATAAACTGTGTGGGATTTGTAATAGGAAAGAAGTGAGTATGGCAAAAACGGGTAAGTGGAGAACAAATCATACTCTGCAAACTCCAGGCAGGGTTCTAAGGAAGAAATACTGTACACCTTTAAGATTCAAGTTAAAAAACATATTCATTGCTAACATGGTTTAGCAGCTGAATTGTTATTTTTAGCACAGTTTTTCTACAGCCTAACTACTGCAGTGATCTCACTGTATCATAAAATCATAGAATGGCTAAAGCTGGAAGGGACCGTAAAGATCATCGAGTTCCAACCCCCTGCCATGGGCAGGGACACCTCCCACCAGAGCAGGTTGCTCCAAGCCCCATCCAGCCTGGCCTTGAACCCCTCCAGGGCTGGGGCAGCCACAGCTTCTCTGGGCAACCTGTTCCAGTGCCTTACCACCCTCACAGCAAAGAATTTCTTCCTAATATCTAATCCAAATCTCCCCTCTTCCAATTTAAAACCGTTACCCCTTGTCCTGTCACTGCACTCCCTGACAAAGATTCCCTCTCCGTCTCTCCTGGAGCTCCCTTCAGATATTGAAAGGTTGTTATAAGGTCTCCCCGGAGCCTTCTCTTCTCCAGGCTTAACAACCCCAGCTCTCTCAGCCTGTCTTCATAGGAGAGGTGCTCCATCCCTCTGATCATATTTGTGGCCCTCTGCTGGACCCATTCCAACAGGTCCATGTCCCTCTTCTGTTGAGGACTCCAAAACTGGACACAGTACTCCAGGTGGAGTCTCACGAGTGCAGAGTAGAGGGGCAGAATCACCTCCCGAGTGCTGGCCACACTTCTCTTGATGCAGCCCAGGATGCGGTTGGCTCTTTGGGCTGCCAGAGCACATTGCAGGCTCATGTTGAGCTTCTCATCCACCAATACCCAGCAGTCTTTCTCCACATGGCTTCTCTCCAGCCATTCTCCACCCAACCTGTATTTGTGCCTGGGATTGCCATGTCCCAGGTGCAGGACCCTGCACTTGGCTTGGTTGAACTTAATGTGATTTGTGCAAGCCCACGTCTTGAGCCTGTGCAGGTCCCTCTGGATGGCATCCCTTCCCTCCAGCGTGTTTCTGTGCCACCAAGCTTGGTATCATTGGCAAACTTTCTGAGGGTGCACTCTATCCCACTGTCCATGTCTCCAACAAAGATGTTGAACAGCACTGGTCCCAGTACCAACCCCTGAGGAACACCGCTTGTCACTGGCCACCAACTGGACATTGAACCATTGACCACAACCCTTTGAGTGCGGCCAGCCAGCCAGTTCCTTATTCACTGAGTGGTCCATCCATTTGAATCCATGAGTTTCCTGCAGGATGTCGTGCAGGACAGTATAACTTGATATAAGAAGTGCATGTTTCCCTTGAATATGAAATAGTCCTGTAAAATAATTATAGGTGTAGGTGTATAATTTGTGGGTGCTGTCATGATAAAGTGTGGGTGCTCTCAGCCTGGAGATGAGAAGGCTCTGGGGAGACTTCTGCTCCCCTTCCAGTACTACGGAGGGTACAAGAAAGCTGGAGAGGGACTTTTTACAGGGGCATGTAGTGATAGGATGAAAGTTAATGGCTTCAGACTGGAAGAGGGAAGTTTTAGATTAGATGTCAGGAAGAAATACTTTCCTGTGAGGGTGGTGAGGCACTGGAACAGGTTGCCCAGAGAAGCTGTGGCTGCCCCATCCCTGGAGGGGTTCAATGCCAGGCTGGATGGGCCTTTGAATAACCTGCTCTGGTGGGAGGTGTCCCTGCCCATGGCAGGGGGTTGGAGCTCAATGATCTTTACGGTCCCTTCCAGCCCAACCCATTCTATGATTCTATGATGTGATAAAATATATGCCTCTATTTTGTTTTTGCTTTTTTGTTTGTTTATACAAATAAGTGGCTCATACAAAATACAGTCCTTTACATATGTGAGTACTCCTGGCTTGAGTCCTTCACTGGCATGGGTAAAGTCCTTCAGGAACTCCCAGTGAGCTTACTGAGTTCTCTCTATGAAATGGGGGATATTCAGTATTTCAAAAGGATTTGCTGAATCTTCATCCCATGTTTGTCTTCATTTTGGTGCATCTTCCAATGGAAATCATGTGATGATCTGACATGAAAAACACAGGAATCACCACGGATTTATTGATTGTAAAAAGGATATGACTGAAAGGAAAAGAGAGACTGGGTGTTTACTAGGTGAGTACTAGCAGCACAGGCTATCCTTTGATCTCGTTTTCCTCTCTGCGTGTAACAACATGGAGCAACTGGCTATGACAAAAAGGCCTTTAGAAATGACACACCTATTTGAACATTATAAATAGAAATAGTAACTCATATTTTTTTGGTTCTTACCTCTGTTTGACTAATGATTCATGTGAATAATCAGTATTCAGTCTAGTGGTTTTTCTATGGCTCAGTTTTTAGACTAAAAGAGTGTATCCTTTCTCTCTTTAAATATATGTATGTTTATCCATGACAATTTAGCCATGAGCAGAACTCTAATGTGGAAAATACTATCATAAAACATTAAGTTTTTCTTTTACTAAGCCTGGCTTTTTGGAGGAAGTCTTCATTTGGTATGTGATTCCACTGCAATTAATGAAGCTTCAGATTCTAACCAGGATATAAATGGATGTCTGATTGCTTATGTATTCAGAGCAGTTATGTCTAATTTAAAATAGAGAACCTAATCATGCCACTTCCTTCATTTTGGGAGCCTTTGCTCTAGTGTTTTGCCATTCATCATTTTCTTTCAAGTCGCCACAGATACAGAGAGAGAGAGAGATGGCGATTTTTTTCTTTTATGTTTCCTTAATGCATTTTGATAGGTGGGGAAAAAAATTGTTAGCCACATCAATGTATATAATAGTATAATAGTAGAATGATATTTTCAACCACTACTAGTTAAAAAAAAGAAATTGCTGAAAATTGTAAATCAATAAAACTTTTGAGATTTGATCTTTAATTTAGCAAAAGCCTAAATACCCAGACCTTTGATAAAAATTGAAAGTCTCTTTTGCAAAGTTAAAGACTGAAAGAGGGACTACAAACAATTCAGAAGCCTAGGTAGATAACCTATGATGGTTGGCCACTTCGTTACAACTTTTGATCTCCTCTGAACTTCACCTGCTGCTCCTTGGGAGATATAGCCTTAACATTGCTTTAAGGCTATGACCTCTCTTAGAAAGGTCTTGAGGCTTCTGAAGTTTTATGTCAGTACCTGGTGGGGATCCTTTAGAGGTAGCTGAAAAACATGTATCTTTTGTAGACAATCTTATGTGCTCCTTATTAATGTTTTCAGGGATCCCAATAGCTATGGAAAATGATCCTCCAGAAATTACTAACATCAGTGGAAAATCCTGGGGGCTTTTGAGAAAAATTACATTATATACATGTGACTGTACAGATTTTATTCCAGACAGAAGGTTAAACTGCTTTGTGCAGGTATGGTGAAAAATATCCTTATGTAGCTTTTTTTTTTCCCTCTTTCCCATTTTGATCTAACCATAGAATACCCAAGTGTCAGCTTTGGTGGTAAGTGTAAAACAGGATATCCATGGTGGTCACAAGGATGTTGTTATTTCCTGCCAGCATACAAACCTCAGTTCAGTGTTGTAGGTTCGGAGGGAAATAGCAGCATCCTGTCTTTTTGTTGTCAATTCATCTCAGATGAACCTGGGATGGAGTGGCGTGGAAAGCCGTGGGATCCATCCCTGGGTTTCCATCCCTGGAAGTGTTCAAGGCCAGGCTGGAGCAAACTGGTCTAGTGGGAGGGGTTTCTGGCCCTGGCAGGGGGGTTGTAACTAGATGTCACTTTAAGGTCCCTTCCAATCCGAACCATTTTATGATTCTATGATCTGATCCACCACCAGAAGTGCAGATTTACAACCCAAGGCAAGTACATGCCAATTTCCTTTCAGAGCATCCCATAACAAAAACTGTAAGAAATAAAGACAGTTATCACTATTTTAGGTGCAGCAATGCTAGCTTTTCAGACACAGGCATCCTGGCAAAATCAGTGGAATATCCACATACTGAACGGTGACAAGAGCAAGGGTACACTGGTTATAAGAGAGATTGATTTGGCTGCATGTGCTTATAAGACACTAATCAAAGAGAACTGAGATCTACAGTCTTTCCAGGTACAAACCTTCCTCTGAAGTCAACAGGAATTTTCTATGCAAAAGAACAGCAAAATGTGGTTGTGATCCTTACAATCTGTTACCTAAACTGATGCTGTCGTAGTCAGGAACTAAATAGGATTGTTAAGAAGCGAGTCTGAGTCTTCTGCCAACCTATTACAAGTCAACGTCTGCGTGTCTCAGAAAAGACACACTGAATTGACAGAATTACTTTGTGCTCAGATAATAATAAACTGATGTCTTTCTGTGGCATTCCACTGAATTTATAGGAGCACTGTGGGCAACAAAATAAAATTCAACCCGCTATTTTTAGTGAACGTACAAATTAAGTCTCACTACAAGTCCTTGTTACTCATGCTTAGCAATAACGTTTTCTGTGAATAAAGCACCTTATTTCCTAGTTGAAAAATGTCTTTCAGAATGTGCTGTAGCTTCACTGAAGTTAAAGTCTTTCTACTGACCCTTGAAGATCTGTTTAAGCATTTAATTGTTCCTCAGCAATGTTGAAGACTAATGTTTCATGATTCTTAGTGGATACACGATCCAATGCAGTTGCTTTGCTTTTTACATCTTCTCAGCTTTTTTCCCAGCTTAATTTTCTCATTGTAGCTTTGTATCCTGATAGAGGTAGGCAAAGTGTGAATTGTCATTGTCATTATTGTGTTCTTTTCTCTTTCAAGAACTGACATCTCTGATCTTAGTTTAGCAGCTTATTAATTACAGCAATAATTATCTTAGCAGAGTCAGTTCACAATATGATTAATGATTGGTGCAGATGAACAGGCATGTGTATATTCACTGAAATATTATCAATTTCCTTTCGGCATCGTAACTAAAACCACAATGTATAAACCCCTAGTTATTTGCCGGAGGGGTGCAAGGCATGGAAGTCACACGCTGCAGCAAGTGTTTTCTGCTGTCAAGAGCAAATTATGAAAGTTTCCAAACTCTTAGCGGTGTTTGAGTGACAAACTCGTCAATAATGAGCTTCATGCAGCAAAGCTATCAGAGTTATCTTACTCTTGGTTCCTCCGTCAATAACATCAGTTCCGCTGCGATATCTTTGGAACTCTGCTATCTTTGAGCCACTGATCACCCAGGCTTGCAGCGTGAGAAGTGACCGGTTGAACAAATCTCGCCCCACCTTCGAGCACCGTCCCAAAGCTGAGCTGCAGTGCCCAGTCGTGTTGGAGAGAAAGGGGATGGAGGGTGCTGGGGAGCAGATCTCCCCTTGCATCAAGGGCAGAACGACTCCCATCGAGGGGCAGGGAAAGGGAGAGAGGGCTGGGGTGGGGCCAGGCGATTTACCAGCAGTTTAAATTCACTGTGCTCAGGGGTGGGAAGAGCAGATTCCAGTAGGTCACCGTTAGCAGTGGCTGGGAAGCTGCTCTCTGGATGCTCCACCAGACTCTCTGCGTGGCACTTAGAGAAGAATTATTGCAGCCTTGATTTACTGCTTCCCTGGAGCTTTTATTCCTAATTTGTTGTCGCAGTGTAATAAATCTGCACCATACCATATCGTATCTGGACCAGATTGGGCAATTACCGGTGCCAATACATTTTTAAGCTTAGAGAAAACAAAATAAAGGTGCTAAAGGGAATGTTCCCACAAGACATCAGGGAGGCAAAGAACAATTGCATGCTGGATTCAAGTGACATTTCATGTGCTCTCTAACAGAAGTGCAAATGCATTCCGAATGCTTGAACATGCTCCTTCTTTGCCTCCTCGTCTCCTGTGATCACTTTTTCCTCTACGTGTGTACTCTCACTCACACTGTTTTTAGAGAAAATTTTCAGAGAGTCCAAAAACGAAACTTGAGTTTGGGCTGAATTTGAACTTTTTACCTAGCGGTCAAAAAGCCTGAACTGAATATACTGTTCCCTTGTTTTAGTCCATCAGGTCCCACAAAGGGACCATTTTTGTAATATACGCGTATGAGCGCCCTGCGGTGGGATTAATCATAAACCTGGGCCTGTGAGTGTCTGTGCGTGTGAATGATGCTTTCTGTGAGCTCAGTTGCGACGGAGAACAAAGTAAGGCCTAAGCCTCAGAAAGCGGCCTCTGTGCTCCCCTTTAAATGCACTAATTCATCCCTGGGCCAGAGGGGCTAGAACATACCGAAGCGGGTCCCCTGAGGATGGCGTGCTGCTGGTATCACGACAAACGCACAAGGCGAAGTCTCATATCAGATGTGCTGGGCACTCTACTGGCAGGTTGGCAGAAGTATGGCACTTTTCAGACCTCTTTCCTGCTTTTCGTGTTGCTGAAAAAATATTTCGCTCTTGAAATGTCATGTGGCTGGTATGTATTAACGTGTGATTTCTCATCAAACGGAGGCAGAATAAGGAAAAGGCCAGCAAATTTCTTGTCCCTTTGCCTGTGTTCAAATCTGAGCGTGAACTGACATTTTAAGGCAAAAAAACGTGACGAAAATGTCATATCTTGACGGTGTTCCTGAATTTCTAGTCTACAGAGAAACCCAGAGCTGGCTGGCCGTGCTGTACTAAGCAGTAAAACTTCCTATCCTGTGATTCACGATGTGGCGGAGTCCTGTGTGCTTTTAACGACCTGCCCAACCACTGAGTAAACTAAAAGGCAGCCTCAGGAAAGTCAGTCTCAGGAAAATCAGCTCAAGGGGACGGTGTGCTAGATTAGGGCTAAAATACCGTGCTGTACGAGTGAAAAACGATAATAAAAAAGAATTAAGCCTCAAAAACAACAGAGTAAGTGTGACACCAGCCTCTTAGCGCCAGCGAAACAGTGCTCATATTTGGTTTCCTGGAACAAATCAGCAAGCTGCTTAAGCAGTTTTTGGAATAATAAAATTTAGAAAAATGTAAGAATGTTAGCACTGCCCTGAGGACATTTTGGACCACATTATTTCTGGAACATTTTATAATGTCTCACCTGATCTTGTTCTTAGATGAAACAATTAAGCCAGCAGATTTAAATCAAGTTATAGTTTCACAAGTTATGTGAAAAAGAAGTTGCAGATCACTTCTCATATATGGGGGCTCTTCGTGCCCTCCCTGGACTTTCCTTGCCCAGGTAGTACCCTGCTCATGATGGCTGGTGGCAGCCCATAGCATCCTCCTTCACTGACCTCTGCTGCCACCTCAGCTCATGTGTGTTACCTGCTCTGGGAAGGTAAATGAAAAACTTTTCCCATGGTCCACCCTGCAGGATGGAAAGAATGTAAGGCAGAAAACAGACAACCTCTAGCATTTATTTTCCAGGCAAAATCTTTTTCCAGAGGATATGGATATTACTGCTCTCAACTGTCCTGCCCTACCAGTCTTCCAAAAATGCTGTCCTCACTGCAGAGTTGGCTAAGAGGAGCTGGCATCCATGGAGCTGGGTTTATGGTGAGAGGAACAAATGAGATGCAGGAGCATTTGCTTTTCTGCAGGCTCTGAAGCTATGGCAGAGGAAGGAACATCACAGCCATTCGCTCAAGGCACTGTGTCAGAGCCCTTGTTCCTGTGGTCTCACCAGCTGGGTCCCAGTCTGACAAGCAAACAGAGGGAAATAAAATACAATAAAAACTCTCATTAGCAATGGAAAAAGATTCCTGAAAGAAATTTGTCTAACTGTGGTAGTGTCTTTGGTAAGGAAAGTGTCAACTTGTGTCTCTGTTATAACTGTAGATCATTTCCTAGCACTTAAGGTTTCATTATGCTTCAGAAAGTAATGAATATGTGACATTGCTCAGTGAACTTGGTTTCCAGGAGCTTAGTAATACTATTCCAAACTTTATGAATTAATTTGATAGTTGATTAAAGCTGATCAGAATAAATTCATTTAAACTTCATATAGAGGTCATATGCTTTTCCAAATAATGTGTGGTGTGATTTTACGGTAGTTAATGGACATTTATCATAATGATTGAATGACTGAGTCTTCTGCATCAAGATGAGAATAATGGCATAGAATAACACTCATTCTTGTTGATATTTAAATAGCTATTCTCTTGCTTCAGCTGAAGAAATAAGGAACTACATTGGTAATAATCACATTTCTGGGTTAACTTTTTTGAGTTTGATTTTGTGGTTTGTCTTTTTTTAAGGTGAAGTCACTTTTCCCTCCATGGCTTGAGCTTTCACTTTTTTGAAAAACCTGTATCACCTTCATTATCAAAGACTAAGTGTGTATAGCTCTTAAAAGGTAACGATTTTTTTCTCATACTCTACTCCAACGATGACTAAATCTATTTCATTGTCAGGGGTGTCCTCAGGGTTCAGTTGGTGCACAACACTGGCCTACCTTTAATGTGTATTTATTCAGATTTTATATGATAAGCCCTGCTCCTCAGGAACTCAGCCATACATACTTAGTGTATGAAATTCTCCCAACACCGAATAAATATGTGCTTCAGCCATCATAGTTATAAAAGGCCTCTTCATATCAGTCAGAACAGTCACACAGTTCCCTCTGAAGGCAAGAAAAATAATTTCACTCCAGCCTTACACCTACCACACCCCAGTGAATGGGAAAATAGAAGGACCTGGCATTTTACCTAAAGTATTAAAACATTACAGCAATATGGACTATAGTAGGGGACAGTCCATAGATCCCTTTCATTTACTCAGAACTGTCTCCACTGATACCAATTACAGCTGTTGAGCCCGAGAGAGGAGTCAGTCTCTTAACTTACCACCTCTGAAACCACATACAGGTTTAGAGGTTAAAATTCAACACCATAAGACTTATCTGCTGCCAGGGCTTATCCTGAAGCAGTGGGGGCCACATTGCTAAAATACTGGTTTGTAAGAACATTTTGCTCTACCTTTAGTTTCTCTAAATTTATAGTGTGTAATTTCAAGTCTAAAAAGGGCTAAAAAGGAGGTCAAGAAGACATACAGTCTATTCCCAAGCACTGAGATTGGATAAACTTATCTAAGCCTCCCAAAACAGGTATTTGGCTGCCACAGTGTAGTGGTTCCCACTCTGAGACATGTTTACTTCTCCTCTAATACATGGTACAACACAGAGTGTCCCAGCTGAGAGTTTAATAATCATTGCAGACACAGTAACTGGTTTCTGTATCTTAGGTAAAACAAGGTAATATTAATATAAAACACAATTTAAAATTTGTGGTCAGCCTATACCCTTGGGACCTTTTCTGCCACTTGACTTATGGTAGTTACTTAACCCCCCTTTGTTTTTTGTGAATTCTCTGCTGCCAAGTGGGCTGGATTTTGGAAAATTTCTTTGTTGATATGATTTTTAATTCTGACTCTGTCTTCTAAAGAACTTTCAACACAGTCATTATTTGAAAATCATTGTTGTTTGATTTCTATACAAAAGTACAGAAATGTTTGACTACTGCTTAGTCATGAGAAGAAAGTTATTCAGTTTAGTGGGAGAGGAAAATGGATGTTCAAGCTGCTAAAACTGTTAAAGCTCTCCTCTACAAGTTATATGTGTCTAATAACTGTACACAGCTTTTGAAATAGGTAAAAAGGGGAAAAAAAAAGGAAGTGAGAAAAATTTCCCCTATAGTCAGACTGCTGAAGAAATCACATCCACATCCCTGCTCAAGAAAGAAGTTAGAGAAGTTTTGAGCAGAAGGTCAACTCAATGACTAGGTTATTCCTTTGTGAATGATAAAGAGGAAGCAGAGCTGAACCTGGGTACCTGTGAGAGGGGTGACTCCCAGGAGGATAAAGGAAAACTGAAAGAAAAATGCTAAATCGCGAGTAGAGAAGCCATTGTGATATCCCCAAGAAAAAGAAGCCCCTCGTCCAGGGTTTTGGTCACAGCCTTTGGTTCTAGAAATAATTAGGGGAATGATAATCTGTAGATCCTTTATAAATAAATGTTTTATAGGTGTCATAATCGGGTCCATCTTTTTATTCCTTCCTCTAGGAGACAAAAATTTTAAATCCTAACTATTTGGTTCAAATAGGCATAAGAGAATGTGAATTTATTTTGTGGCTAGGGATAAAGTTAGAGCAGCTATTGCAGTGACTGGAAACTCACTACAGGCTGCTGCAGAAATGACCTTTAGTATAATTCCCAGGTATTCGATTAAATCAAAACTCATCGAAGAAGAGAAACAAGATGCATCATCAGGCTCTCCAGTCTTAACATACTACATAGCTACAGTTAAGCCAAACTTCCACAGTAAGGGTCTTAAAATTCAACTGCTGATGAAATGACAAAACCAGTTTGGATCGGTCCCTGCTGTTGGTTTTAATATCACTTCCTTCATCTCTCTTGGAGTGTGTCCTTCAGCTCCATTTTGGTCTCCGTTCACCTTAGCCCTAACTTGGGCATTAGTTTTGATTTCATAGCTGGTTGTGGAATAGAATTTCTTTCCTGGTTCCCAAAGCCCAGAAAGTTAATGAGTGGAATCTTAATCATCGCACAAATGACCTATCTCTTGGTGCATAACACCCCACTGGATTTCCCTGACATTTCTGTTGTTTATGTGGTCTGAACCTTATTATAAGACATTTAGTTCTTCTTATTCCAAGATTGATTTTCAATACTACTGGCATCTCATATAAGTTCACCATTGTTGCCACCACGAGAAAGCTATTACCCAATCTGTGTGGGCTGTCAGCATGACTTCCTGGTCCGCTCTCATACAATATTCATTCACTTTTTGCCTAAAAGCATCACACGGCTGTTAAAGAGGTGACTGTTGAGCACCTTGGGAACAATATTGCCGTCTTCTTGTGAGATGTTAGTGGAAGGAAATAGCTAAGACAGGGCAGAAAGCACACACAGCAATTTGCTGTGCATTTGATGTGCTTTGAGCGAGGACACAGAGTATGTTGTCATCATTACTGATTTTGCATGATGATCATTTCCAGCATCCCAGTTTTGGGAGTGGGCTAGCATTTTGATAGGGATTGCCACAGTCTCCCACCTGCTGGGAATAGCAATGCATTTTAATAATGAACATTTGATTGCATATGGTGCAGTGCTGCTGGGAAATGGCAAACTTCATCATAGCAGCCTCAAGAATAGAATACCGAGCCTAAACTGCAGGGGATTAGGCACATCCTTTTGATGAGCTCAGGCTTTGAGATTGATTCATCCCTACATCCTGCCATCAGTCTTTGGGGTTACATCGCTGTAAATCTGTGTAATGATAACACTATCACTAAGGGAGCAATAAGATTGCCAGATATTTAGGAATTTGTCTTTGAATCTTATCCTGGCAGCTTTTGTTACCTCTTTATACTCAGGTCTTTGTCATGGCTGGTGAATTGCCCCTCAGACTCTCACGGCTTCCACAGAAGGCTCAGTTGTAGGAAATGTCAGCCTTTGCCTTTCTATATTTCCTCTAAAAAGAGTTTGACAAAAGCAGAAGAATGCTGCAGATAATAAAACAACAGAGACCATTACTAGGCTTACCTGCTGTCTCACTGGCTCCATAACCTCGCCTGTCTTGTGAGGGTGACTGATTAGTTCCTGCAGACTGCCCCAGGGCTGTCGTATACACTCAGTTCCCAACCCAAATCTTTCTGCTTCTTTTATTAAAGGTGGCTACTGGTGCTGGTGCACTCCATCCCTGGCTGCTTCTCTACACCAGAATGAAATGACAAAGGTATTTATTCTCCTAGTAAGAGTTCAGCTTCCTAATTTCTTAGGCTCTGGTATGCAGCAGAACCAACACAAACAATTTCCTCTTTGCTCCACGTCTTTCATTTCTGCTCCTGTCCAACTGCTTGTCTGGTCATGTGGCTAGCAGTCAGCAAAATTTATTTTGGGATAAATAATTTTGGAGGTCAGGAAGTTGCCGTATTCCAGACTTGCTCAGATGTACAAGCAGATGTGCAAGTGCAGCAGAGGAGATGACGCCAAAGGTGCAGATGGGTGTCAAAGAAGCAGGTGGAGAGACTAATGCAGAATTGCTGCCACAGCCTTATGTCCATTGAATTAACCCGTTTCCTTCTGCCCTCCTGCATAAGAACTTTCAATTAGTGTTTCTACTACACACCTTAATTGCTGCATTCCTGGCTTCAGGCTCTTTTCCTTAAAATATGATAGTGTAATTTTGTAAACATGTAATTTACTTATTCAGTGCATAGCCCCTCTTTAAGGTGTAAAAGGTGTAAACTTGTGAGCTTTTCTTGGAGTCCATTTGTATAACTTGAAAGCACATAAAAATCACTGATCTGAGTATGAGGTGACCCTTTGTACTTTTATAAGAATTAGGACCCTCAAATTATAGGCGTTGAGCTGCGCACGTAGCCCAGATAATTAGTAGTATTTAAATAAGTGATTAGACAAAGACAGGTTTTAATCTATTATTGCTTAAAGCTTCCTTTGAAGTGCAGAATTGTTCACTTGTGCTTATCGCAGCTTCTTACCAAAATTGGATGCAGTCACATTCCTCTGTGGTCCTCTTTAAATGACTATGCATTTTTCTTTTTGAGTGTGGGGGAGGATGAAACAAATTATAATTCTCTGTATTTCTTTCACACCTGTGATGTAACCTTAATGTAACTTCAGCCTGTAGAAATGTGCAAAGGTGTCCTGATTTTCTAGAGAAATTTGTGTTACAGGGTTGTCTTCTTTTTCTAGGTTTTCTTATAGGAAAACAAACAAAACAGCTTTGTGGCAACAGAATTACTGCTTTCTGATAATTCCACTCTCATTTGGGCTTCTTTGTCTTTATCTAGTTTTGTAGTCCTGACTTTGAAAAATTCCACAAGTGATCCAGGAAATCTATTTCTCTTTTCTTCCTGGCACATTGATGCTTCTGCTTTAGGAAGGCATTAACAATGCATTAAATAGGAGTCATTACTCATAAGTAAGAGAAATGCTTGTTACAAGTGGAATGTGTCAGTTTTAAATGTTTATATCATTGTTTATAAGATCTTCTCCTAATTATCTGCCACCAACAAAACAATCTATAGAATAGTTTTAGCATTTGAAAAACCTGCTTCACTCCTAGAAATAGGAAAAACAGTCTATGAAATGTCTATTTACTGATAAGACTGGAATATGGGTTTGAATTGCCAAGAACAGATTGCTGAATACATTAAGCAATGAAAGACGACTTGCAGCTGACCAGGTTTGCTAATAGATACCTCTGCAGTCTATGGGAATAACTGGAGGTCCAAACAGGCATAAACATTGAGAAAAAAACCTTTCTGAAAGACAAAGAAGGTTAATGAGTTAGCCTTCCATTTTCTGGCTACAAAGCAAAGTAATTAAAAGGTATGTAAGTGAGTATTATGAGCTGATGTTCGTTCCAAAGATAGAGAGATGATGGCAGCTACTGAATGGTACATTAGTATAGATGTGACCTGCTATTCTAATCAATTATCTTTTCTCCACAAATATGGGAAAAACATATTGATTTAATCTTGTGATTTTGTTTCTATATACACAGACTAAATTGCTTTTGGCAGCTTGAACATGAGAGTAATTTACTCTGCTAATACTATATTTTTGTGGTCTCAGATGGATTTGAATACTGCAATTTCCTCTTTCTAAGCTTAAGCTTCCACCAAAAAAAAAAAATTAATGCTTTTGCCAGTTACATTTTTGGTCTCTGAAGAATCACCTTGTAGCTTTTGCATGTTAGAAAGTGATTAAGTTTTAGAAAGAATATTTATTCCGCCTCTCCACTCTATATACTGTAATTTGTGAAGTTTATATCATAAATCTAGCCAGTAATCAGCATAACAGCATGACATTTTACATATCTCTTTCTTGAGTTATCACACAGCTTTTGTCTTACAATTTGCTCTTGAATGCAAGCTGGACTATTAGGATTCCTTGCATGAAAAATGCTTCTTGAAGCCCTCATTAACTTTCCTTTCTTTTTAATTTTCCTGTGTGTTTCCTTGTCTTTTTATCAGTGCCACACTGAAACAAATGACTTTGTTCTGACGTTCTCTGTTACAGTTACATCACATTAATTCTTTTTGGTTTTGCCACATTTACTTCCAACCAATATTACTCTATGCCATTTGAACCTATCTTTATCTCTTGTAATTTTATTTAGGGATCACAATAGTCTTTTTCTACATCTACCTGTCCATCTTATCCACATTCACATGTTATAGCCAGAATTTTAAAAAAATGTTACTGACATCAGAGTACTTTTAAAGTTCATCCGTGTTTTAAGCAGATCTAAATCTATTTAATTTCAGAAATGTTCTTTCTCTTATTGACACACCACGTTTCACAGTTCTCAGTTGGCAAACCAAATGAAATGTCTGTGATCATTTATCAGCTGTGGATGGAAAAGAATTCAGTATGCAAGGTGAGAATACTGGGATACATAGCTCTCCACTGCTCTCTTTGAAACGTTAACAGAAGCCTCAAATTGAGGTAAAATGCACATTGCCTAAGGTGAGGTCTCCTGTGAAGCTTTGTCCCATGGGCTGCACATACTGCAAGATGCATGGAAATGAGGCAGCCTTTCTGTATGCACCTGGTATCATTAGAAGGGAATGTCATGACATCCTCTTTCTTTCTCTGCATATCTAATTTTCTATGCGTGTTTGCTTAAAATTACCTTCCTGTTTTATGCACGTTACAAATCTGGTACCACTGCCCATGTAAGTATATTTATTCTGTTTACACACAATGTGTCCTTCCATATGGTTTTATCAAAGCAATTTTTTTGGCGAGCCTGAACAAAAAATTGTTGGGCTGTGATTGAACTCAGATGCATCTTATACATGCACTAGAGGAAAACCTGAATTGATTTGTAGATAATGGAGTAGATCCAAGCAGACCTAGCATTTATTTCTGATTCTGATCTCCTACAGTTTCCTTTGTGGTGGAACTTGTGATCAAGATAAGGATAATTAACAAATATTGTCAAAGTGGTCCAATGGCTGAAGTCCTTCAGAGGGCTGGGGCTAATCACTGAGTCATGGACGGCTCAGCACACAAGAGGTTGTGCTCATGGTTGCAGGACCAAGTCATAGGACTCAACATAGGTTTCCATGATCTTTGAAATCTGTGTTGAACAGAACAGCTCTGTGTTGAAGATCGACAGTGGCTTTAAGAAAATAATAGAAATCTTTGATTTGATGGGCCTTTTCAAATATCTGGGAATCTCATGGATCAACTTTATCTACAAATAGGTACTAGGAATGGTACCTTTTTTTTTTTTTCTTATTTCTATCTGTGCAAGTGGAGTTTGTTAATGTGTATTTAAATTATCTAAATTCTTTACTGTTTTATATATGAAACATATGAATAAGTGTAAGACATTAGAACAATCGTCTCTTTATCCCATATCCATTTCTTGACAGTGGTCTATAGCAGCTGCTCAAATCAGAGAATCCAGCAAGAAGAGGACATGATGAGGAGGCCTCTGTTTGCACAAAGCAGTTCAAGTTTTAGACGCTGTCTCAGACTATTATTCACTTTTTATCACCACAGTTATCTTAAAATACACATTTCTGGAAGTCAATTTGCTCATTTGTTTCTTCCATTGTTTTGGGAAGTCTCCACAGTGTCTCTACTGGATGGGTATTTTTTGGGGAACATTTTGGGAACTTTTTTTTGTGGGGGAAAGTTTTTCCTTACCACACCGGGACCTAATGTGAAAGAACTTCAGAGCTCCTTATCATTGTACAGGCAGTTTCATTTCACTCCCCCACACACAGAGGGACAAACGTCAATACATTTATGAAGCTTAGGTATTTCTATATGTTTTCAAGAAAAATGATATTCAAAAGCCTCCCATTGATTTTTTGATAAATGGTTCATGCAGAAACTTGCTTGACAGCCAACAGGAATGAATAAGCTTATTCCAATAAAATCACCACCATGTCTGATTACAATATTTTTCAATGGCCAGTTTTGTGCAGAGAAAGAGATCCCTACGGGGAGGTCATTTGTCAGCCTAAGTCAAAGCTTTAATGTTGCTCTGAAATAGCTTAGTTGAAGTTGGGTGAGAGTTCCTCTTTTTCCTTTCAGGAAAAAAAAGCATGTATAAAGTAAGTAGGAAAAAAATATGAATAAAGTAAGTAAGAAAAAAAATATGGAGAATCACAGCACTTATATAAAACAGGACACAGCTGCCATGTGATTTCATGTAAGCTTCTGGTGCCAATACATTCATTTTGTGTTCTAATGGAGCACTTATTTGTGAAAAGTCTGTTTTACTTTTACATTTTTCTACATCTACACTTTCTTTAAATCTATTGCAGTCTATTTTGCCAGGGTCTGCTTGAGCACATTTTAATCATAAGATTATCAGAGTCATATTTATCAGTGCAGTGGCTACAATAATATGCACCCTATCCCTAGGAATTAGTTTTGCTCTCAGCTCTTCCCATAATTATTTTTAACTAAACAATAAACCCTATGTCTGAAGCAGCTTCTGCACTAAACTGTTGTTCCAGTGGGATATAAAATTTAAATGGCAATAGTTCTACTTGCTTTACTCCACAGTTGTCACTCAAATAAGATTTTTTTTAATAAATTGTGCATTCTCTTGTCATATTAACCATTTAAACAGCAGTGTGGATCTGCTGTCCTCATTTAACAAGGTCTTGATTTTAGTGGAGTTACTGGCTGAAGTGTGAAGGAAAGCATTTGTGTCAGTGTGTTTAGCAAATGCTAGCTGATACAGTGAAAAAGAACAAAAACTATAGATTCAAATTAAAGCTTAAAATGTGAAGGTTTGAGCTTTGTTTTTCCTTGCAGCTGTGTAATTTGATACGTAACTGGAACTACAGATTTTCATTGTGAGTTGAGAAAAAGTTTGAACCATGTTGGATGTGCTCGCGTGTTCAGCTACACTGCTAGCATCTAGCAAGGCAATAATGTTTGGTGTCCTTTTGCTTCCCAAAGAGTACAATGAAATTTAATTTCTAACAGCAACCACCCTTTTGCTCTCTTGTTCTGAGAAAGGTAGGTATTGCACGTTAAATTAAAAAAAAAATATTCAAAAAAAAGGATTCAGGTACTGCAGTGCTGTGTGTTTTGACACATGTCATTTTTGAGTGGCTTCTACCTTGAGTGAAATCCCAAGTGACTGAGTTCCTGAAGCTGTTCATGGGACAATGTCAGGAAAAAATGCAAACTCGGCAGACTGCTGAGCAGGAAACTGGATGGGCCTCACCAGTGATACATGGGGTCAGGTTGGGTCTGAAACCTGACTGTTCCTCAGATGTTGGTACTACTCACAGCAAAACCATCAAGTAGTGCTTGGCACAGCTCATCTCCATGTGGGCTGGGAGGTTAGTCCTCTCCTTCAGGACAGAGTAGAGGGGTGGTATCTCTCCTTAACCAGAGGTATATTAGAAGAAGCTGGTGGCTCTCTGAACATTGATGAGGAATAGGTGAATGCCATCAGCTGATATTTGAACATGGAAATTTACCTTTCTTCTTCCTTTGCTGCTGCCATACTGCAGGACACAACAAAGGGAATTTTCTCTCTCCCATTTAACACTGATGATCATCACCTCATATCAAGCCCTTGCAGCTTAGTAGAACAGGACTTCTTGACACTGAGTACCAGAACCTGTGAGAGACACGCTGGCCACAGGTCTGTGTTTTGCCTTCAATTAAGTCACTGTGAACGTAACATGAGATTTTGATGGAAAACAAAATGAATTTTAAACTACTAAAGGGCAAGGTCAACAACGTAGTTGCTAGATTTGGAAAGCGAATGCAAAGAAACAAGGCAATTACATACCTTATTAGCCAGCTGTACTTGGCTTGGTTTCCTGCCACCACTCTGCTTGTTTGCCCAAGAGCTGACAGGATGAATCCGTAGCTCGTTAGAGCTAGGACCAAGTTCCTCTAACAAGCCACATCCATCTGGCATCATCTCTCCTGAGTTGGAGCCTCTGACTTAGGATGGAGCCTGTCTTTAATGAACTGCTTTACTTACCAAGGCTTCTACGGAGTGTAAACATACCCCTGGGGGATTGCCAATAACCCACAGTCTTGAGAGTTAATTTGATTGCTGTTGGAATTTATGAGCCTTCTGCTAATGTAAATCTGTCTGATGTAATATTAGCCGCTGATACACAAACATGTTTTTGAAATACAATTTCAAACTGGGTTGCCCAGATAGTGTTATCACTCTCTTCATGAGTAGATGATGCATTAATACCATATTAATGATACTTTTCTTAATACACAGGTGGACGAATATACATTGACTCAGGTGAGCTTGTAAGAGTTTAAGTAAGTAACTTTACTAGCACATCAGAATTATTTATAATCAAAACAATTCAGGGATAACAAAAACTTAGGTGAAACACTGGGGAACAAAGGAAAACAACGAGTACAAAGTAGATGGTTTGTTATTTGAGAAAAACTTAAAAAACAAATAATAAGTTTTTCAAATTTTGCAAATGGATCAAAACCCTGAGGAAACTTCCATATTGGCAAAGCAAAACAAGCTTTTTTCAGCTTTTTGGTAAACTAAGCAACACAAAACCAAAAATTAAGTTAGCGTGAAATATGTTGTTCAATAGAAAAAGATGTTTTGTTTTCCTTTTGTGTTATGTAAACTTTTATTCTCCTTATGTATAGTTCAAAATTTAATAAAAAATAATGGTTTCAAAATGAAAAGTCACAAGTGGTGAATTTTTTTAAAAAAATATATTTTATCATGAGGTTTCAGAAAGCTCAAAAATCTGTATTTCATTTCGTCATTATATTGACTTCTTTCAGACAAATCTGATAGAAAATTTCATCTTAGTTGTACTGGGAAAGTTTTCTTTCTGGGTGTTCTCCTGTCTCACACCCTGGGAAAGCGCATTGCCCTGAGTCACAGGTGAGACTGAAGAAGATGCTCAGTGTCTGCAATCTAATTGAGGGTGTTTGTTGCATCGTAATTGTGTCCATCATGACCAATGTTAGGTTTCTTCAAGATAATTAGAGGTGAGCTGGGTATTCAGGGTTTGAGTTTTAAGAGCTCAAATTCTGCACAAATTTCCTTTCAGATCATTTGTTTAATTTTGCCCAGGGCAACAGGGAATCTTTCATTACTATGTGTTTAGTCTTTCAGACTTGGAATAAGTGGGAGTTTTCTTTTGCCTTTAGTTCAAAAGTACCTGGTACAAAGTGAGATTTTGATAAAAATGCAAGACCTAGTACCAGCTTTACTGAAAGCATCTTACTTTGCTAGGGAACCTCAAATCCCTAAAGCTTCCCACTTGCAGCATATTTGTGTCTAATTCATTAATTTCTGGTGGCAATTCTGTCCTACCACTTGTTCTACACTTCCAGGTAAAATGTAGTTGTGGGTCTTTGCAGTGGCAAAACCACTTTTCCAATATAAATAGACCTTCTAATATATGTTTCTCCTCCTTTCTCCTGCACCACCCTCCCCCCCCTCCCTCCCCCCCGCCTCCGAATTAGCTGTCATTATCTACACATTCACCAACTTCAAAATGGTGTATGCATTTTGCAAACGAATTAATGTAGTCCTTGAAAGTAGTCCATAGCTGGCAGCCTTGAAATTTGAAGTGGTCTCTCCACGGACTGGCTGCTATGATGGACCCCACTACTTTATTTCTCATGTCATGTGCTGTTTGGATGCTGAGCTCTGTTTTGGATACTCATTTATTTGTTGTGGGGTAGCTGTGATGTCCTGTACAGCCTTTGGTAACAGAAAATGATTTGAACCAAAAATATAGACACTTATGGGATGCATTACTTATTGCACAGTAATTAACACGTACAAGTACATTAGGACATTTGTTTACAACTTACCTGTAGCTCTGTGGCCCACTAAGTACAGTACTGTCATGATTATTAATATGCCACAGGTGCTGCAGTGAGTTTGCAAGACCTCAAGACTGAGGCTTCCTAGACTAATTTTGCCTGAACCTTTCTTGAAATGCCTGGAGCTTTGTTTTTCGTGGTAAAACCTCAGCAGATTTTTTTTCTAAAAACCAGGTCAGTATACCTAATTTATTTTACTTTTGCTTATCTGCGCAGTCCAACCATAGTTTTTACGTTCATAGCTGTAACAAGTCATTATTCAGTGTAGAATGAAATATTTATGAGTGGGTGACATAACACAGTGGAATACGGGCCTGGTAGAATAGCAGAGCCCTTGAGACGTGTGGGTGAAGGATGTTTAGTAGAGGAGCAGTCATGGGGTGATAAGAGGCAAGGCACAGCCCAGCACTGGAGACCCTATGGCTGTAAACAACTCATCAGTGATCAGTTAAATACAGACCTGGAGCGGGGTAAAGCTGGCTTTTTAGGGGTAGAAAAGGGAATGAAGAATAAGTATCTAATGTAAAAAGTCCCTTCCTATATTGTAAAATCAAAGAATCACAGAATCTTCATGGTTGGAAGGGACCTTTGAGATCATAGAGTCCAACCATACACACACAAAACAAACAAACAAACAAATTAAAAAAAACCCGGAAACTCAACCCAACAATCTCAGGCAATAAAGCATATCCTGAAGTGCCTCATCTTCATGTTTCTTAACATGCTGATTCCACCACCTCCCTGGGCAGGCTGTTCCAGTGCCTGACCACCCTCTCAGGAAAGTCATTCTTCCCAAGATCTAATCTAAACCTCCCCTGCCCCAACTTCATACCATTTCCTCTGGTCCTGTCATTATTCCCTTGGGAGAACAGGCCAGCTCCCACCTCTCTACAACCTCCTTTCAGGTAGTTGTAGAGGCCAATGAGATCTCCCCTCAGCCTCCTCTTATCCAAACTAAACCTGGCCAGAGAAGAAGAACCAAGGTGTAAAGAATGTTAGGAAACATAATGTCCAAGTAGATCCTAGAGTAAGGAAGAAGAAACTCTAACCACCATCATGCTGCTCCAAGCAAAGGACTTGGGAAGCTGGCAACTTGCTGTGCTTCTCACCAGTCTGAAGACATGATGATCAGGCTCCCAGAGCATGGTGAAAGCTTGAGTGAAACACCTGGAAAAGAGGTAGTATCTAGAAATGTGAGTATAATTTTAACCATGCTATTATTTTTGAGATGTTTTTGGTGACTGTATTTTCTTTTTTCTTTCTTTTTTCTTTATTTTTTCTTTATTTTTCTATGATGGTTGGATGTGGACTAATAAAAGCTCTTTGATTAGGCTGTTAAGATTCTACATAGCCTTCCAATAAATTCTTGATTTTAGTACCATTGAATTCCTTTTTTGCCCACTACAAGATTTTGAGTCTAACTTATCTGAGCTATTTCTGTAATCAGTGGTGTAAACTTGACTAGATTTTGCGGCCACATAATAAGTGGGCTTTTTTTCACAGAAATCGTGCTCCATGAGATAGACTTCAGATTTCTATAAATGTATAGTTACCACTAATTTTAAGAATAATTAGAAGGTGAATGGAAATAGAATTAAAATAGTCGATTTACTTGTCAGGTAGGCTCTATTTCTCTTACACATCTCAAGTCTGACAGGGTCATAACAGCCAAGGCTGTTGTGCCTGAGAGTGTAGAGGGCAGTAGGAGCATTGCCATTCTCAGGGATTGCTCTGCAAAAAGCCAGGAAACTAGAGAAATTTACTGAGACATCGTGAAGAAAAACGTTCCTTGCTTTTCTTGCTAACCAGGAGTCCCAGAGCCATCAACAAACTCCTATGAAAGAACCCAATTCTTTCAAACCAAAATGGGGGTCAGTAGGAAGGCTGTGACCATTAGAAAGGCCATTGCAATGCCACTAGCTGAAAACAGACATATATGGTGAAGGCGAAGACTCTTTGCTTTGACATGTTTTGTGCAAGGTTCGTGGGGTCTATGCCCAAAGGATCTTCCCCAGGTCCAACCTTCCCCTCACATGTCAGCTGCAGAGAGCAGCTGGCTCTCAGGGACATGCATTTTCAACCTTTGCCTGTAACTACCATCTGCCTGAGAGAAGCGTGTACTTTAAGGATATAGCCATTTCTGGGAATAGCCTGAGTAATGTTGTATCATTATGTATAGCCTCCATTTCACTCAAATGAACGGATCATGTACAGCATTCTTTCTCTTTTTCCTTACCCCTCCCAGTTGATCAGCAATACAAAGAGGGATAGATTGAATTCAGCCCTGATTACTGTGGATGGGATGTAGGGAACAAATGGTTATGAGACAATGTAAAACAAGAGTGTGATTCATAGTGTTACAAAGACAAGTCACTGCAGATGCAAATTGTTTTCCAGAAAGAAGTTAAAGAGTAAACAGAAACCCAGTTTCTTGGAATTCTCTGTGACAAAGACATTAAAATATAATCAGACACTAATAGTATTAAAATTTAGGACAACAAGCTCAATGGAAAGACAAGCTGAGCACAAACAAGGTGGGACCTGAAGACTAAATAGCCATGTAAAAATTAGAGGAACCCAACTTGCAAGCTCATCAGCAAAAAAAGGGATACACGTGGCTGCATTTCATGGTCTGGGGTCTTGTTAACTTTAAGGGCTTACAATTTTTGGCTAACAAAATAACAGAAAGTGAGAAAGAGGAGGAGAGTTCCTCGAGGTGGTGACAAAAGCATAACAGAAGGAGGTAGAAGAAGCTGAACAGCTTCCAAGTAGTTAAAAAAAATATAAGAAATTTGGCTGTTTGTTGTTTTGCAGCAGTTTTATTTTTGCTCATATCTTTCTTATTTAACCTCCTTGTTCATAAATAGTCACTAAATTAATTAATTAGGGACTCATTAGGCATTAGCAACTTTGGGTTCTTTGGAAAGTTAGCAGGCCAGAGATCACTGCTTCTTCTTCATAGAGAAAGCTCTTTACCAAAGCTATAAGGTGTGTGAGAATGACCTGAGAACCGACCACTTAGATGTGATCTGGACTTGTGCATTTCTGCCTCTGGAAGCTTCTTTCTCCAGGATTTTTGGAAAACTCTACATGCTGAAACGGAGTGCAGAAGTGGTTTTTGAAGGTGAGTTTGATAAGTCTTAGGAACTGTGAAGGGGCATGCTCCCCTGCAGATGGTGAAGATTTACGGCTTGATGGCAGCAAATGAAGGAATGAAAGGCATTCATGTGAGTAAATCAGTCTGTTTAGCCCCTATAGATTGCACCTGAGGAAACACAGAGGACTTCCAAATTACTGTCTACTTAAAAACAAAACCAATTAAGACATCTTAATCAATGACAATAAACTTAAACCGACAGTCATGTGGAGACATGCAGCAGCTAGATTGTGTCCAGCGGAAAGGGAGGCCCTAACAGTGAAGGGTGGCCACTGAGATAGGTAGAATAATACATTGATGCTACAAAAATGTACTAAGCTATGGCCTTTTCCCAAGAGGAAGATAATGTGTAAAAGCATCAAGTCACAGTTTTTCATTACTTCAGGCAATAATTTATTGGTAACAAAGTAAAAAAAGAAATTACAGTGTTCCTAAAGAAGATCCTTTGTGCCCCACATCCTTTCTGCTACGAACATTCTGAAACCACTACGCTACATAAAACTATATAAAAGCCTGAAGGCCTTAAAAATTTCTAAGTAACATGGATAGAGACAAAGAGAGGAAGTAAATTGTTCAACAAGACACAAATGTTCAAAATGCTTTATTCTAATACCGAGAGTTTCTTCCGGATCCTGAAAGTTGTTGAACAATATAATTCTGAGTGCATAAATGAGGCACAGGAATCAAATGTGAGAAGTTTCTCGAAGTGGGGAAGTGCAGCAGTGCATCCAAAAGATACACCCTAAATCTATGGTCTGGTACTGAAAAATCCCTAGAATTTGTCAGTGAAAAGGGAAAATTATTCCATGATCCCAAAGGCAGTTAACAGAAGCTTAAAAACTTGAATATTTAATGGTGAATATCTTACAAGTAGTATTGTGACTATATTCAAAGGTGCAGAAATGTCTTTACTGCTCTCACTTCCAGACATTAATTTATCACACTCCATTTGTCTATTCTGTAGGTTTCTTGCTCCCAAATGCCCTGTTTAGAATATGTACCCAAACACTACTTTTCTGCCGGTTAGAATATTCATGGTTAGTTCATACCTATTTTCTACAAGTATTCAGTGATAAATCATATTCCCTTTATTTTTTACTTTCTGTGATTCAGACACACTTTTGTTATCTCCATAAGGAAAGTTATCTTGTTATTATTCTGGTAGTCCTTCTCTGTATATGTCCAACTGAAACTAACCTATTTTTGACTTGAAGTGACTTGAATTATATTTAATGTTACAAATGAGCCTTATGAATGGTCTGTAAAATGATGAAAAACCTGTTTCATCTGAGAAACCATGTTTCAAGGAGAGCAATCTTGATATGGGCCAGGCATGAAAATACATATTGAACAGCAGCATCCTAAACATTTCCAGAAATATTAAGTCTTCCTGAAAGCAGCAGCACATTTGTGTCCAGAAAAGTGCAGATATTATATGGACATATTTAATTCATGAGGACTTTCTCAAGGAGGGTTCAGAACTCATCATTAGGCCTCATTTATCTGAACAGGCTCAAAGAAGTTTTGTGTTGCTCTGCTTTGGAACAAAACCAGACCTTGGAAATTGTATTTATAGACAAATAAATAAATAGGTTGAGCTGGCCACTATATGTGTAAGTATTTTTCTGAAGTGCCTCTAATCTGTACACTTTGTAGGCCAGCTCTTTAAGCACAAAAGTCTATCCTGACTGCTGCAGAAGTCACCACATTTACTATTTTCCAGAGTTTCAAACTATCACCCATCCTTGTGACGGTTTTTATTTTGTGTATATATTCTTCTCACAACCTTAAGTTCTTGTTGCTTTGATTTAAACACTGCTAGCCAAGGACAATGGATAAAAAGTGGACTATCACATTTGATGACATTTTCTATCATAGCAGATGCCAAAAATGTATTACATTCAACCATATGTATTAGAACTACAAGAAGGTAAAGCTTTATCACTCAAGAAGCAATTCTCTTCTTTGGTATCTACAAGTTGGAATGATTCCCATTATAAGCAGAGGTTGTAATGCTGCAGTGAGACTATATTGTACTTTCCAATATTCATTTTAGCATCTTCGAGATGATTGCATCTACTGTGGCACAGTGCCATCCTGTGGACCCTGAGGTTATCTGAGGCAACCACACCAATATAACAGGCATGACAACTTAACATGTTGAGCAATTTTTCATGGAAGACATTAAGCCAGGTCTCATTTAGTAATTGCTGATGCATTAGTTAAATAAAAGCCCTTGGCTGAAACCTGTGTCCCTACTTCTTCATGTAACCACAGGCTTCCTCATGTGGCATTCAATTCTGAGCTGCCTGGAGGGCAGTAATCCTTCTTCATAGTAGCTTTCAAAAAGTCCCAGAATTTATTTTACTTCCACATTTTATCAAGGCAACATCTTGCCAATGCTTTTGTTAAAAAAACCAAATCAGGTCCAACTTGTGTCAAAAGTCCGTTTTTGATGGACAAGTACATTTTTGGTGGTATTTGACCAAAATTACTTGGAGTGCTTACACGCTAGTGGTCAGAACACAGGTCACAAACATGGGAGAGGCATGCTGAACACGTTGCTATGTTTCACACAGAGTTTTTCCTCACAGCTTATGCTAAATCTGACCATGAGGACTTACAGGCTAAAGCAGATTCAGGAGGTCTGTGTTTTATATCTTCCTTAAACTGTGTGATCTTTATTCATGTCCCATTCAAATGACTTGGCTCCATAAAATTTCATCTTGTTGAAAGTACTTTATCTACCTCTGACAAAATTATCTTTTAAAGTGGGCATATTCCTGGCAAGTAGCTGTGTTGAGCACATTTTTTTCCCAGGAGATTCGATCTACATCCCTGCTTTTGCTTTTTTGATGGGCCTGGAACAAGAGATTCAGCAGGTCTTAGAAAGCTTTTAGAATAGCTGTAGGAAAGGCAGAAAAATCACCTATTACCTTGAGAGTTCATTCAAGGGACTGGCTGGTATCAAGCGTGTGAGTTGAACACTCTGTGACCCCAACTGGATAAAGACAGTTCATCTGATTTATGCATGTGCAAATATAATGCTACTCAATGCAAAAGTGTTTCACTGAGTGTTGAATGAATGCTCTCTGGTGACTATTTATGAAGGTAGAGTGTTAAAACTGTTAATGTAATCAATAAAAAGGAAAAGGTCTTGGAGTAGCACTCAATCTAAGCAGTCGAAGCTTTACAGAACATTGCCACTGAAATAAATATTTAGTGACTGTACGCTGAAGGTGCTATTCTTTTGACAGGATGAGTTTCATGCCTCACGGCACAAAAGTTATGAGATTTCAGTCCGTAATCAAAGACTAACTCTATATTTTTCATAGCAAAAAGACATTGCTTCTTTTCCCCTGACATGCCAGTGATTAAATGAAGCAGTTCCACCTCATGCCTCCCCTGGTCCCCCTTCATTCTTGGGCAAAAAGAGAACAAGAGGGGGATAAAAGATTCCAGGAAGAGAAAAGAAAGAGGTGAAACAATACTAGAAAATGTATGTTAACTACACTGTGGCAAACTTGGAATTGGTATACAAATCAATGGATGCTACTACATGGCACTATTACATGGTTTGAATCTGAAGTTGAATTGAGGCTGCCTCAGCTTAAAAACAGTCCAGAGCTCTTGCTTAAGACCACAGAGAATATACTGAGGCTTAGATTATAAAAGATATTTGGGTATCTGAATTCCATAACATGAGTTTCAATAGGAAAATGGGCTGCTTATGTTCACTACTACACAGTTACTACCTCACTCACTTATGTGATTTTGTTTTTTTACATATATGTTGTTATTAACTCATTTTCATGGAATTGTTGGAGTTGGAAGGGACCTCTAGAGGTCATCTAGTCCAACTCCCCTGCCAAAGCAGAGTTGCCCAGAGCACATCACTCAGGACTGCATCCAGACAGGTCTTGAAGATCTCCAGCGAAGAGGACTCCACAACCTCCCTGGGCAGCCTGTTCCAGGGCTCTGGCACCCTCACCCGAAAGAAGTTCTTCGTCATATTTGAATGGACCTTCCCGTGTTCCAGCTTGTGCCCGTTGTCCCTTGTGCTGTCACTGGGAACCACCGAACTATTGTATGCATTTATTTTTAGACTAAACTCAGTTCATTTTATATAGTGCTTCCAGTTATGAGAGTGAGATGGTGCAGAAGTTTGTATCAATGAAAAATAAATAGTTAAATTGCAGTAGGTTTTAGATGAGAAGCTGGACATTTTGACAGTTGAGGAGGGTGGCTGAGGATTTTGACATATAAGAAAGCTTTGGGGAAAGTACATGATGTTTCTGCTACAATGCAGAATTACTTGTATTACATGTATCTGCTACAATTAAATACCTTAATAACGTTGTCTCTTAAAATGTTGCCTTAATGACTTTGGCTTCTGGAATTCACCAGGTGAGTGGTGCTGCATGTGTCTTGAAATGACTGTTTCCAACTCAGCAGCCTCTGGAAGAAAATTCCACATCCACCAAAGTGCATTTTTTTTAAGTCATAAAATTTTCTTCTTAACTATGAAGGGCAAAAGTGCAAGGATGTATTTACTTGGTAAGAAGTTACCTGCGTTGGATGAATAGTTGAGATACAGCTGCTGGAAGGCTGGTGTAAACCATGTGGTAGAGAGGGGACAGGACAGAGAAATGCGTACTGGCGTAAAATAAATGGTTTGATGTCAAGTAACTCAGAACTGGAACATACTCTGGGAGAGTGAAGGAGTGAAAAATTGAGATCTGAATGTCCTTGAATTCCCATGGTGTGACTAGCCATCTTCCTGGAGATGATGGGAGAATGCCTCAAAATATAGCAGAGAACAGTCTCCTAAATAAAATACAGAACTAAGTGTAGCTGCAACCATTAGGAAATTATTTTGTTGTTGACCTAAACTCAGCATATTTCAGACATTTAAAGTTAAAAAACAGCTTAAGGTGTCTTGTGTTCTATTATTATTTGATGCCTAGGAAGAGCAGGGAGGATATCTAAATTTTTTACAAAACTGAAAAACAATTATTAGAGTGGCATCTGAAAAAATCTGATTTCCTAAGTAACTTCTGAAAATATTTCTATTAGTCAGATCCAGAAGTCACCCCCATTGGCAATCAGAACTGAGTTCTAAAATCGCTGTCACTGATGTAGCAGTTTTACTGCATTTCAGAAGCAATTTCAACTCTCTCCAATCAGCGTAATTAGATAAAGGCCAACCTCAGGTACACTGTGCTATTATCTTTTCCTGTAACCAAATACTCCTAAGATAATAAAAACATTGAAGTGCACCTGGTCTTAGCTGAGGTCCCACATGTGCACTGTAATGTAATGAAGCTTTTAGTTAGTCAATGACTCCAGTGCAAGTCATGTACTCAACAACTTTTCATTGATTTTATGTTTATGGCTTATCTTCAACAAACTTCAAGTAAGATTCACAACTCCTAGAAATTCTTGATGGGATTTCATGCATTGGTGCCACTCAAAAACAAATGTTTGTTTTTGTATTTTTTCCCTCATTCATTGAGAGAAAACCACCAAAATTTATTAAAGATTTGTATAAGGAAGTTATTGCCTTAGTTCCCAGGGAAAAATTTTTAGCACGTAACCCAGTAGTGGGAATTGCATCTTTGTCTGTCTTGCAACTTCAAACTAAAATGTCATTTTATTTGTTCCTACTTTTTAACTTCTTAAATACTCCCATGAGTCCAAACTGCTTTTAAATGGACTGTACAGATGGCTTATCACATGTAGTTAGGTTTTCCTGGGACTTGTAGATTATAGTATTGAGAAAGTAAGCTGACCAGCTGATACTGGAGTGAAGAGTGGCACCCACACCATGTCTCAGCCACAATAATTTGGAGACATTCTTATGACAGGTAACGAAATTAACATTATTTTAGCTTGTATACAGGTTGTTTTGGTTTTTATAAGAAATATAGTTCTCTGTAATAAAGGAACATATTGTCGCATTTTTGCCATTCAAAGAATTACCTGCCTTTTTTTTTTCTGATTACTTACATGGCTGTTATGAGCATGAGGTTTAATTACAAGTACAGAAAAAAATCCCATCTTGTTTTATTTGTATAAAATATAGCAAAAACATCTCAGCTAAATGAATGGTATTGTGGAAGAAGTTATATGTGAAAGTTATTTTCCAGTAGCTTAAAAGGTACCTTGTAAAGTATATTTATTCCATACAACTGATAGTTGCAAGAGAAAATGGTCCTACTGCCTTACCTTTTCTTTTTTTTAGCTGAACCTAAAAAACCCAGTTGTCATACTGAGGTAAATACTACAAAAGATTTTTTAGAAGAACGCAGTACAAATATTTATGTACTTCTGAATTGATTTTTGGGGGGGGAGGGAGGGAGGAGGGAGGGAGGCGAGGTGGAAATTCTGTACAGGGCACAGTTAAATATCTGGGTGGTAATTTTTTTCTAAAAAAAAGGAAAGGAAATACAGTCAAAAAGAAAGCTTGTGAAAGCACTAAGTACTGGACTCAGATTTCTCCCATTGAAATCAGTGAAAGTTTTGCTATTGACTTCAGTGGAACCTGGGGCCAACACTGAATGGTTTAGAAAATGTGAATATATGGTTAAAGCTGTCAATTTGCAGGCACTGCATAAGGGGCTTCCTCATCTGTTGCTCATCTTCAGTTCCTGTCCTTCTGCTGTGGGCTGAAAAGAGGGTGGAAGACAGAGCCCAAACGTATCCTCTGCAGGAAAGTTTGAAAATTTTCCCTGCTTTGTTTCTTTTCCTTTCTTTTTTTTTTTTTCTTTTTCTTTTTTTTTTTAATTTTTTTTTGTTTTTCTCTTCCTTTTTCTTTTTCTCTTCCTTTTTCTTTTATTTTCTTTTTCTTTTTTCTTTTTTTTTTTTCCTGGTAAGATTTATAGTCACCGGTAATAAAGGAACCTAAAATTGCATTTGAACATCAAGTGAACGAGGTGTACTATGAGACACTACAGCTAAAAATGAATAATGTACATTGTGTACTTCAAACATGTAATAGGGAGGCAATGTGGTCATGTCATGCCATAGTTCATAAAAAGTGTTACTTACAAGCCAAATATGTTTCTAAAACCTTTTTTAGCCTCCACTTTAATACAGAATTCATACAGGGCACATTTTGTTTGAGTCAAATAAACTGGTATGTTGTAACTGTAAAATAGACTAAGTATTTAGGTAGAGTTTAAGTGGAGTACTTTGGAATAACTTAGGAGTGAGTAGGAGTCCCAGGTCCCAGTTTTAAAATGATATTGTATATTTCAAAGATTAAATCTCATGAAGGTCAGAGCAACTTCTGACCCATTTAGGGCTATGAAAAACTTTAGCTTCCAGCCACAGCTTTCCAAGGTCTTACAATTCAGGTTTGTTTCCCAAAAACCACATAGGAAAACCCTCATTTCAAATCCTTATTCCAGTTCATACTGTGGTATTGCTTTACCAAATGGCCTGCCTTCATGACTCATGCATTTCTTTTCAGAGCTAAGGGCAGGCTGGACCCTTTTAATTATGGACATTGCTTAATTATAACCCAGTTAGCATTTCAGAAGCCCACAGAAATATTCTAAATATGTATCTTTGTAAGAGAATGGTAATATTTGTACATTTTCTAGAAATTAAATGCTCTAAATTCATCAGTAGCCCTTTCTCCTTTTTGTATTTATCTGTGGTCCTCTTTCAACACCAGGATATCCCTCTTCATTTTCAAAGGTATCATTTTCTCTTTTTTATATATAAAACGTGATCAAGTCAGCCTTCACTTAAACATTGTTTAGTGGTAGGTTCTTCTGAAGTGTACTTTCCAGACTTTGTGTTGTATTTTAATTTCCTGAATCTTTTCCAAGCTTTTCAATCATTTTTGCCAATCACTGTTTTTTGCAGTGATGCTAATCTCAGTCACATACAGAGCTAAAAAATTTCTTCCTCCTTGTACAAATTTTCTCCTTGCTTATTTTTCAGGCTGGGTACTGTTTGCCCCTCTGGGCTCTGAGAATAATGGTTGTAGCTGTGCTCTGCCAGTAATGTAATCTCCGGATCTACTGCAGGGTCACTTTGTTGTTGGAGTTGGTTTCCTGCCTCTGAATGAGACATAATACACATTGTGCAAAACCAGCAGGTGATCAAAATTCATTGATATATCATTTGCTGCTGACAATTGCTGTATTGCTGTTGCTTGGTTTGATATCAATGTTGTGGTTTTTTGTTTGGTTTTGAGTGGATTTTTCCCCTCTCATAAGCATTGCTGAAGATTGCGGGTTGCATTCAGGTTGGAGAAGAGAAGGCTCCTGGAAGACCTTATAGTGGACTTCCAGTATCTGGAAGGGGCCTACAGGAAAGCTGGAGAGGGACTTTTTACAAAGGCACGTAGCGATAGGACAATAGGACTTCAAACTGGAAGAAGGGAGATTCAGATTAGACATCAGGAAAAAAATTTTCATTATGAGAGTGGTGAGACACTGGAAGAGGCTGCCCAGGGAAGTGGTAGAGGGAGGCCCCATCCCTGGAAGTTTTCAAAGCCCCTGGATGGGGCTTTGCGCAACCTGGTCTAGTGGGAGGTGTTGAGGGGGTTGGAACTAGATGATCTCCAAGGTCCCTTCCAACCTAAACCATTCTATGATTCTATGATTCATAGTGCCAAGTTGCCTTTCTGTGCACTTCTTTCCATGATCTCGTCCACCAATCAGTTAGATCGTCTGCTCATATCTGGAGTTAGCAGATTAACCCTCTGGCTGGAGAAATTGTACACTAGGGTCTATACCCATCAAAGAGTATGAATACAGCCATTCACACTGCTTCTTCTGGAGACAAGGACTTACTGCCTGCTGAGTAACCACACTACTGTCAATAAGCCAATACGCCCACCTCCATTGAGCCACATTTTTTCCTTCCAGGACTCTGCTAACACTACAGGATAAGGCAGCGATTGTTTTATAAAAGTGTTTTCTGAGCTCTGTCATTAATCCATGAAACTACCATAACACTGGACTGGATATTTATCACACTATTGCACATTGTCATACAGCAAATTCCTTAGAGTGGTGTTGAAGGGTATTCTGTCAGCCCAGGCACCTTTATCAGCTTGACTTTCCATATGAGAAACCAGATTTTATAAAATCTAGTTGCTAGAAAAAAAATGTTGGTTAGCATTAATGACGCTACTTTCTTTCAGTTTCTACCCATGATTCTACCCTATGTCAGTCTTCCCTTTCTTTTTGGCATATAATAGTTAGTTACAATCTCCTTGGAGCCTTGTGGAGGCATGATTATGCCTGTTCTTGAAATGGGAATAGTTTGTGTCTTTTTTGTGGAGTGTTCCACAGACCTTTATAAAGAAATAAAGGACAGTTCTTAAGTTTCATATAATCTGATTTCTAAAATATAAAATTAATGTAATATTAATGCCTGCTTAATTTATCGTTCATTAATACAAATGAATTTTCATAATGCATTAATTTAATATTAATTATTGCCTCAGGAAGTAGTAGCTGCTGCTTCTGTGCCTAGAGGGGCATAATTATATTTAATTCAAACTTTACCCTCAAATTGTACTTACAACTTTGCTAAGATGTACATCTGCGTAAGATACACATGCTGTGAAGATTCTTGTAACATCTGAATCCGCTGAGGTAATTGCAGCAATAGGCTTGAAAACAGCACTAGTGTCCAGTCAGCACTACCAGTTTTTCCTAAACTTGAGAAGAACACCCAGTAATGACAAATTATCATTTTCTATTCCAGTGGAAGAATGGCAGTAGGCATTTAAAACATAGCAACTTTGTCTCTTTCTTGTTTTCCTTTATACAAAAACTTTTAATGTGCAATTAAAATTCATTTTTGCTATGATTAGCTGCAAAATGGAAAATATTTATGCCTTCAAGCAACTTTTTAGATTGATGCTCCCTGTGCTGTGTTATAAAGTCCTAATAATAATAATCTTTGTTAATAACTCTAAATTACTACTGCAAATTTTATCTATAGTAATTTGTATAAGATAAGTTATGTATACTTCTATTCAATGACACCACAAAAGCAAAAGGGAGCCTTCCATTTTAATATATTTGTAGGGGACACTTTTTCTTCTTAAAGGATTTTAAGTGTTCTACTGAGCATCTGAAAATGAAGCATATTCTTCTCTTGTGCACATGAGTTGAGTGAAATTCGTTCCTGTGCAGTTGACGACCAAAAGACCAAAGCATTTGTCAGTCTTGACATTTGCTTTCAGTGGATATATGTTGTGAATACAGCATTAGCTATTCCAACTGCATATAAATATTGTATCTTATATTTCTTATTTTAAAAAAAAGAATACTTGCAGTGGAAAATAGACTGAAGTCTGTATCCACTGGTTTCGGCCCAAGCATTTAAAATTGTATGTTATATTCCTTCAGCCTGAAAATTTTACATTTCTTGCCAAAGGGAAACTGATGATGTAGGAGTTTGGGGCACGAGAAAGGTAGCAGCATAAAAGATATATTGATACTTAGAATTCCTTGTTAGCAAAACCAGGCTTTTTTCTAGTGTTTTATCAGAACCCAAGTATAGTAAGATAAATGGTTGTTCCTTAGTGAAATATTTTATTAGAAATATTCCACAATACATTTATTTTTTCATACACGCATACACACACATATATTTTATAGTCTCTAAGATTTCACCAGTGGCCTCTTTTTATGCTTCTTTGCCACAGTTAATGTTAGCAGTTTAGCAGGATTTAACGTGATGTAATGTAATTGCCGACTACATAGGAGATAAAATGCCATATAAGAGAACAGTAAAATGTGGAATAAGCAGGTAGTGTAATGGATTGTGTCCCTGGCAAATTTCAGTGGTAAACAAGTTTACAAAGGACAAAATACTAAGGAAAAATGTGGGTTCAAAGGATTTTTTAATTGCATTTACATATACAAGTTTATGGTTGTGTTATACTTGCACTAATTGCGAAACTCTGGCTTGTCAAAAAGTGCAAGTCTCATTGGGCCCGTCAAGACCAAGAATGGTTTCCAAGAGAGCTACAGGAAACAGAAAAAAATGTGGGCTTGTACTTTTCCCCTCTGTATATTTCCCTGCCCCCCTTGTGCTCCTCTTGCCCTGTCCTTCTGCATGGACATGGTGCATCGCTGCCAGCAGGTAGCACTCAGCATGTCCTCAATGCAAATCCTCTTCTGCCCTGCCCACCAGCATCTCACCAGGTGCCTAATCAGTAATTACTCTCAAAGAAACAAAGAATCAGCACAACAACCTGAATGACCATTGAATGGTTTATGATTTTTCAAGATTTCAAGAATGGTTGTAGCCTGTGCAGGTGCAAGTATTCCCATGAAGGTGTGTAAAATTGTACTTCATTAGCATTTATTATTATTGCTAGAGCCTTGCATGCTGACTGAACACAATAATGATCTCTGCACTTGGGAGACTCCAGGCTGGTGCTATTAACAGTATTTTGATGATGATATACAGCTGTGGATTTTCAGAATTCACCAGGATAACAGAACTATTGCTTTTCACAATTACTGTAGCTCGAAAAAACCCCAAAAGCTGAAGTACTGTAAAACTCTGAATTGCTAACACACTGTATTTACTTGAGCAATGACGAATAATAATATCAGCTTTCCAGTCCTTTTACTCTTACTACTAGCTGTCACTAGAATAAGTGAGCACAGTGGTAGTGGAGGAAAATCAAGTTAAAAATGAAAGATTACAATTATACTTTCTTCTTATCTTTCAATTTTTTTTTGCATAGGGATTGGAAGATTTTTTTAAAGTCATCTTATACATACTATTATTTTGGTCCACTTCATAAAACATTGTAAGGCTTAAATCTCATCAATTTACTTCTCCTATTCTGTCATCCTATTGAAGCTATGTGGTATAAATCATGGACTAATGTGAAATGAACTAGTAAATTGGTACATAATAGGCAATTTCTTTGTATCTGCTGAAGTATTTCACATGTGCTGATAAATACATTATACTGAATGTTTGTAAGGGTCTTTTGAAGAATGCAAATTTGGAAATCTGAACTTCTTGAGAAGTTTAAACTTTTGAAATTCAGTGTTCTGCAAAAAACCACATGAGTTATTGGGTCTTGATTATTTTTTTGGTTTGTATTTGTTTTCTGGTGGTAAGGACACGGTTACCTGTAGCCATGGAAGTCACTTTAGGAAAGATATTCCAGCTAAGCACCACAGGAAATAATTTCTTTATGATGACCTTGTGTCACTGCAAGTACAAAGCAGTCTTCACAGCTGAATGCTCTAGCCCCGGGGACTACTAATGATGGAAAGTAATAGCTTTTAAACTTCTAGCCACCTGAGCTGTGTGTCACATACATTTATTCCCTTTGGAATTTTTAAAATTTATTTATGCAGTATCTTTCAGAATGTTTTCAGTACAGCAATATCACCTTGGTGATAAGTTCACATGAATTTCAGACACATCACAGTAAGACACCGTTAGTGGTGAATTACCTCCAGGGAGCTGAGGAACTCAAAATGGTATATGACAATCTAGAAAACATTGGTCACTTTCTCCTGTGTTGGTGTTCGCTACATTCAGTAAAACACTCTTTGGGAACGCTTAGAGAAATCAGTTAGTAAGATAACTGTAGGAAGTTCTCCTTTGTTTCTGTTCAGAGATACAGATAAAAACAATCCCTTGAGTAATGAGAAAAACCGTGAAGAATTACAGGCATAAAATATAAGGCATATCTGTTGTGACCTTTAGTTCATTTCTCTCTTACAACATATTTATTCCTACTGAGCAATGCCCGGAGCCCTGGCCAGCCCAGGTATAAAACATTATGTCATGAAGATGCCAGTCACTATTTCCTTCGAAAGGTTATATATCACCTTACTCAGCATTCAGGAAGGCAGTAATAGTTTTATGATTATCTCTAGTTTATTTGATTATGAAATCTAACAGTAGTTATTTGTGGCAGACCCTGCAGCAGAGAGGCAGCCCTTCCCCAGATGTGCTTATGGTACTCCGAGTCTTCTCCCCCAGCATTTTCTCCATCAAGCGAAACTTATTTTGAGTAGTACAGTTCTACACCCACCCGTGTATTTCAAGAAATAAATTTCAGCTACCTGTGAGGACGAAGAGCCTGAACATCCTTCAATATAGCACTCTGTGCGGTAGGAAACAGAAATGACCTAAGGTCATGGCTTGTAACTGGCTACCCAGGTAATATAAATCTCAGCACTGCGTTATATTTGCCGAAGAGCAGACAACGAGCACTGACACATTAAATGTAACTCGTGACTTATAGGAGAGTTAGGAGGGCATGTGCGATATTCTGCTTAGGGGGATCATAACTAACTGTAACGTGCTGCAGCTTTTAGGATATGCGGGAAATGAGGGAACTTAACACACTCCTCTGCAATGCAACAGCTGTAAGTGGTCTGTGCCTGCTGAAGCACGTGGGAGCTAACACTGCAGTAGCAGTTGTGGGGAGCACACAGTGAAGGGGACTTCAGTCTGGGTTCTGGGCTGTCCAGTTCTGGGCTCCCCAGTTCAAGAAGGACAGGGAACTGCTGGAGGGGGTACAGCAGAGGGCTACAAAGATGATGAGGTTCCTGGAGCAAACCTCTTACGAGGAAAGGCTGAGGGACTTAGGGCTTTTTAGTCTGGAGAAGGATGAGGGGAGATCTGATCAATGCTTATAAATCCCTAAGGGGAAGGTGTCAAGAGGATGGAGCCGATCTTTTTTCAGTGGTGCCCAGTGACAGGACAAGAGGAAATGGGCACAAACTTGAACACCTAAACATGAGGAGGAAGTTCTTTCCTGTGAGGGTGGCAGAGCCCTGGAACAGGCTGCCCAGGGAGGTGTTGTCTCCTTTCTGGAGACATTCAAAACCTGCCTGGACACGTTCCTGTGCAACCTGCTGTGGGTGAACCTGCTTTGGAAGGGGGTTGGACTAGATGATCTCTGGAGGTCCCTTCCAACCCTATGTGATTCTGTGATTCTGTAATTCTGTGAGTCTGGGTTGCAAACCAGTTGGTACATACACGTAGATTTCTATGGGGCAGCATACTGCCCGGCTTTCCCTGTTGTTACTGCACATTATTGCTAGAATAAAATGCACGTGATGTAACTGTGTGAGCAGCTGGGGTGTTCACTCCTAAAGAAAAGCAAATGACCTACTTGCACTTGACTTATTTGGTTCTTCTGTTGCTATTTTTGAAATTTATAGGGACAATGTGTTTTTTTTTAATCTCTAACTGGAAGTGGAAGATTAGTCACAGATGGACAATGGGAAAGCAAGAGCAAGAAAATCTGTGCACTAGCAAAAGCAGAATTCAATAATGCAAAGAAGTGTATAATATGATTGTATGTAAAGATTTTAGTGAAGCATTTCATATAATGGCTCATAAAATTTGACCTGAAAAAATTAATTCAGGTCAATTGGGAAAAACGTGAAGAGTGAATTACCAGAAGATCATGAAAAAGTGCCATGATAAACAGTAATGTGCGAAGATGTTGGAAGGTTGCTGATGGGATATCAGAAGTATTAACAATAATTTCAGCATCATATAATAACTGAATTAATTGCCTGAAATAAAAATATCAAAACATATTTATGAAACTTATTAATGATCCTGAATTAACACTTGGTGTCAGTCCCTCAGGCATAAACCCTATAAAATAACAATATATGGCTCGATCTGCGTGTAAGAGAAGTATGCACACACCACCAGGTATGTATTTTACATATTAATATGTTAGGGATATCAGCTTTTCTAAGGAAAAGTAAAGCTCATTCCATTCTTATTACCATCCTGTTGGTGATTATCATTATGGAAAACAACAAATCCTTGGTCAACAAATAAAGCTAAGGGAGGGTGAATAGGTGACAGGCATGTTAGAAGTCACCAGACAGTCAGGGTACATATTTTTTCTACAGGTTGGTGAGATTACAATGGGGAAGGCTGTAGCTGTGAAGCCATTTGCATGGCTGAGATCCCCAAAATACTGAATTCAGAGGCCATATGAAATCCTAAATGTGCACTTGTGTACCCCTACACATGCACACATTGTGTTTGGGTTGCAATGGTGGTTGTGCTTTTTTCTCTGCTTTTCACCTCACGTGCTCAATTTCAGTGGTAGTTATCTCCCTTATGTCTAAAACTGTAAATGCTCTCAGCACAGAAGGCTATGCACTGACTGCTTCTCAGTGTTTGGGAAAGGACATAGAGATGTTTGTGGAAAGACATGAAAGGGATGGACATTGCTGGCAGAGAGGGAGTAGTGAGAAGTGCCATACATTGCATGGATAACGTGCTCACTGCTGGGCTTTTCACTGGCTATTCCAGTTGTTCATCAAGGTCTCTTTGGACTCTGTTTTGCTTTACAACTCTAAGAAGTTTTTTTCTATGGTGGCAATCCTCTGTTAACACCAGTTTGTTTTTATTTTGTTTTGGTGGACTCAATCTCAAAGGTCCCTTCCAACCATATGATTCTGTGAAAGGGGTAGGTGGCTTGCTAAAATGGATTGGACCTGTGACCCCATCACACTATCATCAATAGTGTGATGATAGATACACACGACTAACCCGTCATGTTAGTCATCTGTAAAACGAGACAATCACAAGGTCTGTGCTGTTGCCTTTTGTCTGCAAACTCTTGTCTTCCACCGTTTCTTGTCCCGTGTCTTTGCACAAAGACAGCCGTGTAATCCTCTTGCTTCTAGTGGGTAGGAAATGGGGTGAGGTTTGCAAAGCAAGTGGCTGCTGAGCTGTGTCTTTGTGTGATTAGCTGTGAAGGGACTACAGGTAGGCAAGGTGCTTCTTAGAGGTAGGGCAATTGTTTGGTTCTCAGCCTTCATCAAAGATACGACACCCATACACACAAAAAGGGCCATTTTCTAATGTAGTAGTTTGATGTAGTGCCATGGTTTGGCTTTGCTTGGGCAAAAGGTTCAAAGCTGCAGCTGCTCTTGCACGCTTTTTCTCTCCTTCTGCTTCTGGCAATGTAGGATGTTCATCTACTGTCAAACATCTCTAAGGGTGCTCCAGACTTCACAAAACCATGCACCATATTCCCTTACAAGCTTCTACACTTTTTTTTTTTTTCCTATCTTCATATAGCAAATGTTGCTCCGATAAAGAGTGTCACAAAGACCTTCCAGTGAATGGTCCTGTCCAAAGAAGATAAACCATTTGGCTGAGCAGCAATTTATTAGTAGACCCAGCATCACATTTATTTTCCTTCTGAAGCTACTTCTGTCTGTCAAGAACACGATTTTGACAGCAATTAGCGAAGTGTTATCATTTAAGACTGCCCTCTGCTTTGTAATATTGAAGTCTTGTCTTTGTCTCTGACAATAAAGCTAAAAATAAGCAGCTGCTTCTAACAAAATTTTAATCTCGTGGGATTACATGTGAAAACAGAACAGGTACACTTTGCTGTTTTCCTTCATAAGTAAAACAAGAAGAATTTGCCACAGTTGGAAAGTGACAATTTTTGGAGGTTTTAAAATGTCCCTATGATTGCTTCTCTCTGAAAGGACTGAATATCCATTACTGCAGGTTTTCTTATTCCTCTCAGACTGAGACAGTTTAGTTTTAGCTGGTGGGAACAGTGATGACAAAAACAACCCACCTCGTGGAACCAGCAGAAACACTCAGAGGATGACTGCACATAAAGCAGTACAGTATATATGGTCAGGTGGTTTGAAGGTAGAGTTTCGTTACTTCGGGATAATTAGTGTCACTTGCATGAAAGCTCATCCTTAAAATATATTGATTTACTCAGTGATGTTCTGCTTCAATGGTACCCTTAGGGACAGCAGTGAATAATAACAAAGGAAGAAGAGGCTTGAACTAGATGGGTATTCAGACAGATGGATAGATAGGTGATTTACATGTGTGTGTGATACTTAGTTTAAGTCCTACTAATTTAAGAAGGAATTACAAAAAAAGATGGTGAGTCATTTCTAGTGTTGCCTGATTGACATCAAAACCTACTCTACCCGCACTGCAGAGCAGCAGTCATTGTGCTGCTTCTGGGATCATTACCCTCTTGATTCAGTGTTCACTTCTCTTTTCATCTCAAATTTCTTATGTAACCAGTTTTGTTAATCTAAGTTTTTCTTCTGCCCTCATTGCCGGTAATTAGAAAAGGATCTGCACACCCAAGAATAATTTTACTGATGTATGGTTGTTTCTTATCATCTGAGGAGCTGTCAGCACTGCTTCTTAAATTTCTTTCACCCACATATTCAAGTTGTAGAAAATAATCATGGCCAGCAGCCTTTTAATTTTCATGCTGCAACAGGATAACGCAGGAGATTTACACCAGATCCTGTGCTGACCTGCCACAGAAGCTACTAATAAAGTGTGCAGTGGAAAATAGTTTTAAGCAGGTGGGCAAGTGGCGAGGGAGATGGTTCACTGTTGGCAACAGCGGGGGTCTAATGCCATTAGCAGGACTGCCCTGTTTCTTGGGCTGTCCATGCATAGGAGTGTGTTGGGAACAGGTCCTGTGCCTGCACTGGGTGAGATGTACCTCCTGCTCCCCTGTGCTATTCTTGAAACGCCCACATTTGCTAATATGCATGGGGGCTGTTAAAACGTCTAGATTTTTGATTCAGCCTTCATCAGGACTAAGATAACAAAGGATTTTCTGGAAAAGTGTACAAATTCTACAGTGTTGTTATTGACATGCTCAAGCATTGCAGTAGATTTGCAGAAGTTCAATAGCCTGGGGCATCACAAGGTTTCACCTAGGCAGTACCCCTGTAAGCAAACACCCACGAAATCTTCCAGTCCTCCTCCGTAACTGAAAAAAAAAAAAAAGTGATGCCACGCATTATGATGAGCTCCAGCAGAAAATAGAAGCCATCCTGCTAATCCTTCTCAGCCGTATTTCCCTGTCACTCGTCTGTCGTAGGCAGGAAGCTCAGCTGGAGTAGTTGGAGCTGAAGTTTTTATAAGTGAATTTATTAACCCTTTATGAAGTCTGATTTTGGTGAGAGTCTGTTCGTGAGAGTCAACCGCATCCTGGGCTACATCAAGAAAAGTGTGGCCAGCAGGTCTCAGGAGGTGATTCTACCCCTCTACTCTGCACTCGTGAGACCCTACCTGGAGCACTGTGTCCAGCTTTGGAGTCCTCAACACAGGAAGGAAGGACATGGACCTGTTGGAATGGGTCCAGTGGAGGTCCATGAGGATGATCAGAGGGATGGAGCACCTCTCCTATGAAGACAGGCTGAGAGAGCTGGGGTTGTTCAGCCTGGAG
>JAOQGH010000019.1:74461567-74480735 GCA_025769975.1 Gallinago jamesoni
GGCAACGGTTTTAAATTGGAAGAGGGGAGGTTTAGATTAGACACCAGAAAGAAATTCTTTACAGTGAGGGTGGTGAGACACTGGAACAGGTTGCCCAGGGAGTTCATGGCTGCCCCATCCCTGGAGGGGTTCAAGGCCAGGCTGGATGGGGCTTTGAGCAGTCTGGGCTGGTGGGAGGTGTCCCTGCATATGGCAGAGGGGCTGGAACTCAGTGATCTTCAAGGTCCCTTCCAACTCCAATGATTCTATGTTTGTATTCTATGATTCTATGATTTTCAGCTTGGGATAACAGTGCATGGCAGGTGCCCCTGTGACCCTCTCTTGTGCTGAAGCACAATGCAGTGTAGGCTGACGGGATGGTTCCCACCGGCAAACCTGAATAAAGAGGCAGGTATATGGGCCATCAGAGGTGGGGGTTACCAAAGCCAAGCCCTACAGAACCAACTCAGACAATCCTGCTGGCCAGGGGAGGATGGTAGTGCCGTTACTCATCCTGACAGGGACTTATGGCCACAGTTGAGACTTTAAGGGTAACCACTTTGAATACAGTCTTTAAATACAAATATAAGTAAGTGATGTGCTTGACAGCAGAGTGGTGCTTCACGTGAAACTAGGAGCTGTGTCTCAAGAAAGAAGCGATCTTCATTTTTTTTGGGTATTAAAACTATGTTAAATAAAAGATACTCTCCATAAAAAAAGTATTAAAATCCTTATTCCAAATCTAACTCAATACAGTTTGTGATTGCAACTGATTTGTGCATGCAGGACCCTCCCTCTTTTTTTCACTTAGGCTAAAGTGGCACTTTTGCATCTTTGTCCAGCATGCAGGAAAGAATACTGAATGAAAGATGCTCCTTTTGATCACAGAAAATGAAAAACACATGAAAAAGAATGTAAAGGTGTAAATGACATCTAAACTAAGGAAATTAATGAACTGGAGAGCCACAGCTTATACCAACATATCACAGACTCCCTGATTATCTCTAGTATAATTTAAGTGATAAACTCATGGATCCAAATGAATATCATTACTATTGTTCAAGACCCCAGTATATTGGAATTCAGCATCCCCCTTATCACCTTTATTTTTATTTTTCTCTGCATCTAATTACCATTACTATTGTTCAAAACCCCAGTATATTGGAATTCCAGCATCCCCCCTTATTGCCTTTATTTTTATTTTTCTCTGCATCTAATTACCAATAGTTCTAAATTGCATACTTATCTCCCAAATAGGTTTTAAAAGCATAATATATTAATATAAAAGGACATCGTAATGACGATTGGAACAATCTCTTCAATTGCATCTCTTCTAGCAGTTCTCTTTAAAGTTGCGCTACGTTATTTCTTTGTCAAAGAGTAAATAGTGCATAGTCCTCTGAGCTCATTGTCTTTAGGAACTGGAGAATATAAAGAGGAGTGAACCCTAATACCAAAGAGATTTCAGGATAAATATATTTACCAATTATCCTCAGAATTACTGGGGAAAGATCAAGCAGAACTAATCAATGTTCCAGATCAGAAATGCGATTTCACTAAAACAAATGCAAACAAACAAAAACCTGCCTCTATTCGTGCCTTTGCTACCTTCACAGGTGTTTTCCATCTAGATGTTCTTGTCAGGAAAAGTCAAGTATTCAGAAGGTTTCCTGGCTCATATCAGCGTAAAATCAAAGTAATGCAATCGAAGACCGGTGTAAAACCGACCCAAGTTAAGGAACTATCAGGATTGATACCTTTAAAATGCTGGTGGATGCTCTGTTTTCACTAACCCAGTGCTGGCATCTCCGCAGTGACACTGTGGGATACTGACAGGTACACGCCAGCCCCAGCCTCCCACAGCTTTCACTGTAACTTGATTATAATATCTTGTGTCTCCTGAGCTGACCGAAGTTCCTACAGCTGGTATTTTAAGAAGTCCCCACGTAGCTGGAAAGTTGCAGCTGCACACGGGCAGTAGATATGTGTCAGGACCTTGCATTATGCATGAAGGTCACTTCTTTTTGCCCGTGCTGGAGAAGCCCATTGTACTTTGGGGGTGGTTTGTCGCTGAGCTCAGCGTGGCAGTGTTGTCAGCAGCCCGGCAATCTGCCTCCCAGAGCCTGCTGTTTTGAAGACTCTCTGCTAACCCAAGGCATGCGAAATGGCAGAGGTGACAAATCTAGATGTTAATATGGATATTTTGGAAGGAAGGTCTTGTAAAGAACAAACACGCTTGTTTTGCAGGGACTAACCTTGAGCTGCTCTGTTTTTATATAGCCTGCTTAAACAAGATTTATTGTCTCACCATTTGTAGGTAATTACTTTTGGACAATACTATATGTATAAAATTACGTGCATTGAAGCTATAAATTTCAAAAACTGATAATCAGGGAACGCCTGCAGGTGGAAATACATCGTTTAAAACAGGTAAGCTGGTCAGAGTGAGTGTTTAAACCTTTGCATGCTTAATACTGCTTAAAAAACAGTTTCAAGGGCTGTACATCAAAGGTGACACATGTACATCAGTTCAAACTCTTCTCAAATTTAGAATCCACAGATCTTTCGGACAACTGTGATATTCAATAAATTGGTATATGTTTGGATTGTACTTCTGATTTTGCAACCTATTCATCCCCTTTCCTTGATGAAGTTTGCTTTTGTACTAAACATTTTTTTAGAATAAGAGAATGTACTTTTGCCTCATTAGAAAAGAAAAAGGGAAGATGAAACATCTCAGTAACATGAACTGCAACTCTCCATCCTTTTTTTAAAACACTCCCTTTCATACTAGAATGCACATATTTGAAATGGCTTGGCTTAAGTCTCTATTATATTAGTTAAATCACATTATAAAAGCTGCTGAATTAATGGTCCCCTATACATTTGTTCAATGACTTGAACAGAGTGCAGGTTTTGAGGAAGCAGTTGTCCATAATTGCACTTCCTGAATCAATATTGTTTTGAAGGAGTCACTAAGTTAATTTATGCTTTTAGTCCCACAGTGCTTGTTCAGCCTGCCAGCTGCGGAGAAGGTCAACAGAGGTAAAGCTGTATTTCTTAAGATGTAGTAGTTCTGAAAAATCCCGGGTCGCTCTAATTACTACCGGGCCAAGCTAAGCATAATGGCAGCCTGCCTTGTGCTCCGGGGAGGCTGACGGTGCCAACGTCACCTCGGGGAGACGAAACACACTCCCCAGTTTGTGCACTGGGAGGGCTGAAGTGGCAATCACCTGGGATGTAGTTAGATTCACTTCAAATGAAATGATCTGAAGTAAAGCAGCTTCACTGCTTTTTGTCAATAATTAATTACACCTGCTACGTAAATTAATCACCAAATAGGCCTGCTGATGCAGGGCAAATAATGTGGGGCTTTTCTTACGAAAAGAAGCCCAAGGCTGCTGCATAACTGAGCAAAGTAGCTGCCTGCCCTGAGGCTGAGTTTTGAGGTTCTCCGTGGAGTGGTGTTTGTTTTCTTCCCAAAACCAAACCCATAGACTTGTGTGGCGGCCAATAAAGACGTCACTTTTGGTTACACACACACCAATCTCCATACCTGCGACTTGTCATGCCCACACAGTCTAATCAGTCTCAGTGCTGAGAACATTTTCCTAATGACCAGCGTACAGTTTTGTTTGCTTAATAAATCCCTATTTGTTTGAGAGTCCCACAGCCTTTACAAATTGTTCATTTTATAACTGATGAGTTTCTGACCCTGCCTCCCCCTGAGTTTATGTTTGTATTTGTGAAAGTGCAAATGTGCATGAAGACGTTAAGCAAATGATGCTAGACATTTTCTACACTATACAGGGAAATGTTTTCAGCTGGCCATATGGGAATGTTTCAATATTTCATTTAAAAAAAAAATTATAAGATTTGAAATAATGAAGATTAATACATGCTGACAATTTCTAGGTTAAGCTTCTCTTCTGAGGAGGTTTGTTCCTTGTGCCTCCAGAACAATAAATTGTGAAAAGAAGGTAAATAGTCAAAAATACAGCTGTAAAATATACACCCCATTACTATTTAGGCAGAGCCTGAGTTAAGTGAGGTAGAATAGCACTTAGTTTTATTAAAATGTATTTGAAACAAGTGGAAAAATGTTCATGTCAAAACCTAGCTCATATGCATGAACTTTGTGACATTTCCCTTGTGTCAAAATTGATAAGCCAGGGACATATAAACACAATAATTTTAACAATGTATATCAATTATTTTTTAAACTTTATGGTCATTTTTACAAGGGAATTACATGTCCTCAAATGTAAGCCATGGTTACTTCTGTTTGTTATGTCTGAGGACATTAAAGAGAACAGCCCTAATGACTTAAGATGGGAAACCTCCACTCCCTGCAAAAGCAAGACAGGTCGTCTCTATGATAACTTCCTGAAAGAGCATATCATATTGTTTTAAGCCACTACAGTTATTCTAGGCTCCAGCAGAAGTACAATAGGTGATTGTAACACAGGAGAAACTTTCATTAACATGTTTCCAGTTGCGACATCACAGTTCAAATCACAATTACCAAATAGAAAAGCATATGGGTACAAGCAGCTGAATATTGACCTGCTCATGATCTTAGTGGTCATATGAGACTCTCATCTTCCTTCCTATGGTAAGAAACCAGGGGAATAATTTTTTCCAGGATTGCTCATTTTAGAGGGCAATGACATAATTTCCACAAAATGAGGAATCCATGGAGGCACCTTGCAGAAAAAAATTCACCACATCTGCATCGACATTTCAAATACTTTCTCCAGAGGAAGCTCCAGTAATTTTAGGCGAAATATCCAGACTCAGACACCTCTGAAAATGTATGCAATTAAGAATTATGATTAGAAGGGTGAAATAACAATCTGAATTTTAAAAGTACTATTTTTCCTAAGTTTCCTACTGTTAATGATGCAGAACTTACACCGATAGAAATTAAGCATGAGAATTCTCTAGGTTTTGAGTGCTTGTGATCATGTATAAGCTGTTTCTTTCATTTTTTTTCAAATAATGAGCATAATTTTATGAGCCACGTTTCTTATAAAGAACAAAATACTGCCTCGATTAGAGACTTGAACTACAAAAAGGCTAAGGTGTTCAGCATTCATTGCCTTCCTTCAGGCTGTGAGGATAAGGCATAACCTCTCCCCTGATGGTAATTGTTTGCTGCATTTATCACATTCATTTTCTCTCTCTCTCAAAATATGGCTGCAGAAGGATGAAAGAAGAAGAACGGCTTCAATAAGAGGGACTGAGTAAGCCTTATCCTCAAATATCATGTGGCATTGCACAAAACCATAAGAGTCATCCTCTGAATAAATAGTGTCAGCTGTCTGCATAATATTTGACTAGCAAATGTTAGACTTTATGAATTTAAAACTGCAGCACTGAAAGTAAATGGAAGATCTGAATTAGATCCACATTTAATTTTTTATTAGTATGTTTGAATGATGCATAAGTTCTAGGCAATATTCTTAGAAAAAAATACAGTTATGGTGATATCTAGTAATTTCACTTCCTCATATTCCACTTACTTGGATTAAGATCAACAAACACTTTTTTAGGGACGACAATATATTAAAGCACTTCAGTACATACTGAATATGAGACAGTACACAAGTCTTATGCAAGTTAATGCAATTTGAGCAGAGAAAAACTATATCAACACATGAACACAGCTGAAGTTGCTGCAGAAGATGATGGAAAAAGACTTTATGTCTCTGGGGGACTTCTAGGTCTGGCAAATGTCCTGTGCTAAATAATGTACAAGAAGAAAGGCTGAATATTGTTGTGTTTGAGTTTGATGATGAAGTCCAAGCGTAACAGACACCTACAAATGTGCAAAATACGTGTTTAGCTATATTACAGAATCAGATAAGTTATAGATGATGAGATGTACTCTTCATTCATATGTGTGCCTATGAGAAGAAGGCAGGTACCACAGGGCACTGGAGGAATAACTCACATGTCTTTTCTCCTCATCTGATGGGCTGGATCCTGCTCACAGCTTCACTGACACCACGGAATTACTTTGTGGGAAGTGTTGATGGTTTTCCTTTGGGTCTCCCCAAAGTAGTCTCTCCACTTGCAGCCCTCCGCAGAGAAGGAGTCCTCAAGGGCAAGTTTCCCTCTTTTGTCTTCCATAGCTATTGGGGAGGGATAGGATGTGGTTTATGAGGGTGTCTCCATCCTCCCTGCTGGGTATCATGTCAGTTGTACACCAACACATGTCATGGTGGGAACAACAGGGCTGTGCCACTTCAGGAATGGCACCATCAAAGCTGTAGGGCCATGGAAAGAAAACCTACAAAGTCTTTTACTCAGCAATTTCTGAGCACAGCTTGTGGCAAGTCCTCTTTGGTTTGCAAACAAATCTGATGCTTTTCTTTGTGCTTTTTCTTCTCACCTTTTATGTAGCACCTGCCTTTTAAGTATTCACAGAGTAAAACAAAATAGCATTTTTTCTAGGTAAATAAGCAAAATAACATGAATCATATTAGCATGTACTGACTTTTCATTATGCTGAAAATTAACTCTTTGGTCTTTGTGTTTCATTGTCAGCTGCGAGGAATAATTAACAACGGACAAAGAAGGAAAGCCATTATAAGGAGCAATACAGCTGAGATTTCTTGTCTCATTTGCAATTATGCCTGAAGGTAACAGGATCATATAGCAGGCTGAGAACCTGCATAATCAGTTAAGAGACTTTAATGTAACAGGAATAGAAAAAGGTTATGGTGAATGCATAGGCAAAGGTGCCAGTCATGCAGCTCCCTCTGCATATTACAGTCTGTGTAGCAGTGCCATTCACATCTGGGCGCCTACCCATGAATAAAGTCGATCACACGGGCATACACATGCAGTGCTATACTGCCTTTATGTCACCTGAGGAGAGCCCAGAGACAAGGTACCTCTTAACAGCTTTGTTCTTCCTGATTGTGCAAATATATGTCAAATTCCAGCTTACATTGTCAGGTATTGCTTTTCTCTTCCTCCTCCCTGCCCTCTCCCTGCCCCTCCTGCCCTTAGCTTTAGTTTAATAAAGGCTGAGGATTGGTATTCATGCGTAGGATCTTTCCCATTCTCAAAGTAACTAATTCCACTGCATGCAATGAGATTGCCTCAAGATGAAAACAGATGAATAACAAGCCCCGTGAAACAGTTAAGATGTGTATTAAGACAACATTGACATTTGGAATAATTTTAGCCAGAAATGTATAATATAAATTAATCTTTCAACCAGGTTGGTGGTAAAATTAACCTTAACTTAACAAATTTAATTGAGGGTAACTCAACTGTTCAGAGCCAGACCATGCTTTGAAGACATCTTAGAGATTGAAAGATGTGAAGAGTAACACATGTGCTGGAATGGTAAGTTCAGATGAAGATCTACCCTTTTCCCCTCCAGTCCCTCTATACTGAATACTCAGTTCCAATAAGTTGTAAAATTATAAAAACATTTCCTAAACTACATAGACTTGGAGGACCATTTTTGAATAGGAGGTGCTGACTCTGTCTATACTGTTCCTGGCAGTGATGCTCATAGTTCATGGTTTGAATAGCTGCCTGCAGGGGCCGGGCCCAATCCCCTCTTCTCCCTCCACCTGTATTTCAGTTCTTGTGTGCTCCAGACTGGGGAAATAAGGGCGAGCCAATACCCTGGGAAGGGTGAGGGATGCAGAAGTGAAGTGGAAACTGGAGCCACCTTCCAACATGACTTTATCAACATTACTCTTAAAAACCATGCCAGGAGTCCTACTGATGAAAGCTCAATTACTGCTGTGCAGGCAGGGAAGTGTAGTTGAAATCTTGCCTTTTACCAGTGCTGAAGTGCAAGCACAAGGAGCTGTGTATAATCCACTGGGAGCAGGGGCTGGTCCCGTCAACACTTTTACTGAAGAGCTAAAGAGGAGGACTCTTAATTGGGTGGGAATAATGAATGAATGAAAAAAAAGGGGTGCTCTTCAAAGTACCCCTCCCCAGCACAGCACTGGTTTAATGTCGTGTTACACTGGCCAGGAAGAACAGTCCAAGCAGTCTTGAGACAGTAACTGAATGCTAATTTTCAGTTCTTCAATCAAAATCCTGCATTGCTGCATTTCAGGAGATGATCTGGGCTGCAAAAGTGTCGATAGATTCAGTTGATTCACTGTGACATTTGAATACAACCAAAAGGATCTCCAGCATTCAAATTAAGGAAAAAAGGCAGCTTTGACAGAGTTGTGAGTAATTTACTAAGGAACTGTGTACCGATGGAGATTTTTCACACAACAAACAGAGCAAGACTGTTTTAAAATCACTCATGAGAAATATCAGCTAAGAACTAAGCAGCATTCATTTGAGCCCTGGTAATACTAAGCTGTTGCCTGGGTGCCTGAAAAGAGCATGGCATCCGTCAGAAAGCACATTACTAGTTGTGCTGGAACACTGTTGGTACATTTCACTCTCCTTCAACTTAAATAAGTCCTTTCTTCTGTGAAGACATTGCTTGAATTCAAGGTGTTGATTCATATGGCTACTTACTGAGCTGTTGGCATCGAGGATTTCTTAAGCAACCCTTCTATTTGGTATAATGAGGATGGTAGTCCAGTACCATACATCTCATCGTGGACTTCTAGCAGTCCATTATTTGACTTCAGGAATATATTAGTTCATTCAGGCAGCCTAAATGCATTGCAGACATTAATCTGAATAGAATGTAACCCATTGGAGAAGAAATTAACCACAAATGCATTTTTTGCAGGCCATAGGAATGCTTGTGGTAGAAGCTAGGGAAAGGATTGCTAAATGTTTAAAAATATCCAAACCGTTTTAGTTGAAGTGCAGTCTTTTATACCATGAAGGGATTAACTAGGACATGTTTACTGAGCCATTCCTGTTACCCACTCTGTGTTTACAGGTGTAAACTGTGCATGCCATTCAGTCAGCTCGGCAGTTGCACTGGGACTGGACAAATTTTCCTTCACCACATCACACCTAACTCCTGGGCTGCTCTGGTTTGGAAGTCTGGTTTTAGACTCCCAGAAATATTTGGGGAATGCGACCGTTACAGTTAAACGTGTTCTTAGTGAAAAGCCATTTGTGAATAGATGGTCTCATTCCCACAGCTAAACAACACTTTCTATTACAGCTCAGAAACTGGAAAGAAATTGAAAGGTAGAGCAGCCAATGCAAGTGCTGAGTGACATGTGCTATATATGTATGTTGTATAAATATTGGGTCAGATTCTTCTGGAAGCCCCCTTGTACTCCTATCTGGAAATGGAATACCTTTGTGAACAAGAAAACCTTCTTACTTATTCCAGTCAGTGGTCAGTGACGGCTTTTTTAATAACATACTTGCAAATCAGTCAGTAAAGGGAAAAACGGCTTTAAGACAAAGAAGCACTTCTGACTTTCAGGTAGTGCTGCCTGTTCCCATGTGAAGAAAACTCCATTTCCTTGTGAGCCTCTAAGCCAAGATAATTAAACAAATCAGGAGCATAAATAAAATACCCACAAACAAGCACTGTCTCCCCATCCCCACTAATTTTTCTTAAATGGAAGAAAATTGTATCAACATATATAAAATGAACAGCTAGATTAAGTTGATGAACTTAATTTTCATGCTCAAAATGCTAGTTCTAAAATGTTAAAGAGTAAGATACTTGCATGCCTTATGCCACTGCAACTGACTGCATTGGGAAGCACGGAGTGACTTCAGGGATGGGTTGTGCCCAGACTGCAGGCTTGGGCACTATGCTAGAAGAAATTACTGTTCTTCAACTGTAAAATTCTCCAGCTCTCCTACCCTAAAGCCCCTGTTCTCCTCTTTATCCTTTCCTAAACTATCTCCTTCTCCTAGTCTAATCTCATCAGTCTTCAGTTCTTCTTTCTCTTTGGTAGTTTTTGTTCTCTCTGTAGTCAAAGGAGAGGACTTTGTCCCCCACATAGGCTGGGTCTGAATGGCAGCCTTTGTGAAACAGCTTTTGTCTTCAGTTCATAGCTCAGTGCATTTTTCAGCTATGGAAAGATAGACCTGGTTATAGCTGCTTATTTATTTCCTAGATCAGTGGTGCAAGAACAGATGTCCTGAAATACTATAAAAAAAAAAAAGATACCATGCAGGTATATATGCATCCAATCTATGTGTACGTTTGGAAAAGATGGGGTAATTTTCATGGGGCACATCCCTGCAATGAAGGCTACTGAATGCCAAATTGAGCCTAAGTAGAAGGTAGAATGGCATATTTCAGTTTTGGGATTTTTAAAGTTCAGGAAAAAATATACAGACCTGGATGTAGAGAACTTACTATAGGCAATGCCACTGGTCCTGCTTCTCACTCTGTTTTGACAGAAAAAGTTGTACTGGGTATGTTTACTGACCAGTCAGCTTCACCTGTGTGCCTGGTAAGATCATAGAACAGATCCTCCTGGAAGACATGTCACAGCATATGGAGGAAGGGGAGGTGACTAGAGACAGCCAACAAGGCTTCATTAAGGGCAAATTATGCCTGACTAATCTAGTGGCCTTCTACGATGGAGTGACTGCATCAGTGGACAAAGAAGAGCCCACCTAAACTTCTATAAGCCCTTTGATACAGTCCCCCCAAACATTCTTGCTGCTAAAGAAATGGGTTTAATGAATAGACTGTTGAAGGGATAAGAAATCGGCTGGATGGCCTCATCCAAAGACTTACAGTCAATGGCTCAATGTCCTTGTAACGAGTAACCAGTGATTACTGGGTGGTGGTGTCCCTCAAAGGCCCATACTGGAACCAATAGTATTTAATATCATTAACATAGATAGTGGGGTTGAGTGCACCCTCAGCAAGTTTGCAGATGGCACCAGGCAGATATAGTTGATGGAAGTTGGTTGTTGATATGGTTGCTGGAAGGGATGCCATCCAGAGGGACCTGGACAGGCTGGAGGAGTGGGCCTGTGCAGACCTCATAAAGTTCAATAAGGCCAAGTGCAAGGTCCTGGGTCAGGATAATTCCCAGTACCAGTACTGAATGGGGGATGAATGGATTGAGAGCAGCCCTGTGGAGAAGGACCGGGAATAGTTGTGTGTGAAAAACTGGACATGAGCCATTAACATGTGCTTGCCGCCCAGAAAGCCAACTTTATCCTGGGTTGCATCAAAAGAAGTGTGGCCAGCAAGTCGAGCAAGGTGGTTCTGCCCTTCTACTCCCCTTTGGTGAGATCTCACCTGGAGTACTGCATCCAGCTCTGGAGTCTTCAGTACAGGAAAGATGTTGGACCTATTGGACCCAGTCAAGAGGAGGGCCACAAAAACAATCAAAGGTCTGGAGCACCTCTCCTATGAGGAGAGGCTGAGAGAGTCAGGGCTGTTCTGCCCAAAGAAGAAATGACTCCAGGGAGACCTTATTGCAGCCTTTCAGTATATACAGGAGCTTATAAGAAAGAGGGAGAGAGACATTTTATCAGGGCCTGTAGTGACTGGACAAGGAGCAATGGTTTTAAACTGAAAGACAGTAGATTTATATCTGATATAAGGAAGAAATTTTTTACAATGAGGAGGGTGGTGAAACTGGTACAGGTTGCTCAGAAAAGTTATGGATGGTCCATCATTGGAAATGTTAAAGGTCAGATTGGAGGGGACTTTGAGCAACACCATCTTGTTGAAAGATGTCCCCTCCCCATGGGCTAGGTGATGTTTGAACAACCCTTCCAAGCCAAACCATTCTGAATTTGTTATTCAGTGTCTATGTAACAGGAAACGACTCCCCAGTTTATACCACACATACAAATCCTGGAAACAGAAACAGGACCCCTAACAAGTATGGTTTCCATACAACAAATCCAAATTTCTCCTCTCTTTTCTGTGAGAAATGGAAGAAAATAGTGAGCAAAGGGGTAATATACTCAAACCATCACTGATCTTACTCATATCAGAAGGTTCACTAGGCTCTTAGGCTCACTAATGAGTTTCCTGAAGAAAAGACATATGTGTATATATATATATACAAATATATAAAAAAATGTACACACCATATTCACATAAGCAATGCATGCTTTAATTGCTTATTCAAAGATTCTCCATCAGTGCCTCTTCTAATGAAACTGTGAACCTGTTACAGTAACACGAGTTACATGTAATAAAGAAATTTCTCCAAGTCAAAAATAGTAAAATCAACACTGTTCAAGAGAAAAATAGGACAGATGTAAAAAGTGATGAAAGAAGTATCAGACAAAATTTTTTTTATACAATTCAGCATGAATAAGTCTAGATCCCAGATACAATTTATGTTTTGTCTTTAAAGTTGTGGTGAGTTGACTCCAAATGTCAGCTAAATCCCACAAAGTTGCTGGCTCACTCTTTTCCACCAGTGGGGCAGGGTAGAGGATAGAAAGACCAAAAGTGATGAAGCTCATTGGTTGAGATAAAGCCAATTTAATGAGTGAACAGGGGGAAACTACCTGCTAAAGTCACCACGTGAAGGAAGGGCAATCAGCCACCACTTCCCGTGACAGACGGATGCTCAGTCAGTCTTTGAGTGATGGCGACCTTCCCCTAAAGCCACTTCCCAGAAATGAAGAAAGGTAAATCCATCCCAGCCAGGCCTACTACAAGGGTCCATAGTATCCATAGGTTCTACATCATATTGTCTGACACTTTCCTAAGAACATGCTGTTGTATCACTTTTTACAGGACCTTTTATCCTGCTTCAATGGATCACATATATAGTTTATGCCCAACAGTCTGTGTATTTAATTGTAATTTTTGTGGTCAAGGCAATACAATACATTTCTCTACATCTCCTACTGACCTCTTGCAGCATCCCAAAAACCCAATATATTTCAAGATGTTCATTTAGGCTGGTTTTGATTTTCCAGTCTGATGCAAATGTTTAGTGACCTTTCTTACCATCTTTTGAGGGCTGATATCCTTCACCTAGTCACGTGGCCATCAGAAATGTAACTATTGACCTATCATCTGATGTGCAACCTCAGATAACCCCAATGCATTAGCATATAAACCAGCGAGAATGTAGCATCAGAAACATTATTGTGACGATTAGAGTGTGCTCTGATGATATTCTCCATCTGCTGTGTCCTGCTTGTGTTTCACTAGGTTATTTGTGCTTCCCACACATTCGCATACATATGGACCCTACTTTTGAACTGATATATATACTACATCAAAACACAACCGGTATTGTTTCTAACATATACTGAGGAAATACATTTTTGCTGCACTCTTAGCAAGCTTAGTTGTGAGACCAAGACATGTTTCCATGTTCTTATGTTCAGAGGCATTTAAATCTATGTATTTACAGCTCCCTAAATGCTGATATTGATATGTATAATTGAAAGATAATTAGAGATAAATGCAGTTATAAAGCTACTTAACAAAGACTTACGCAAGCCTGCCTCTCATGTTTTGTATTCTTAATCTAAAGCTGTCTTTTGCATCCTAAAGTGTATTTCTGTGTAAGGAAAAGTATGCAAATTAAAAAAAAAAGACAATAAAATTTTGTATCAGTAGAATTATCTTCTATTTTGTCCTATTTCGTTTTATTTTATAAGGCTAAGTGATCACAGGTCAACCTCCTGTTATTTGAATCTAAGGTACAAAGTAAGTGTCATCGTATTTACCACAGAAATATCAGAGACTACATATTTCATAATGATGTAGAGTGTCAGTATGCATGTTAATCCCTTGAGCTCATTAGCAACAGGTATGGGAGGATGGACATTGATAAATAGTTGCTATTCTGAAGAGAATTACTCATTATTTTATCTCATTGTCTTCATTAGAGTTCCTGGAGATCTACATTACGAAGAATAAGAGGAAAAATCACTTTTCATTTATTCAGAATTGAAGGCCCCGTGTTTCATGAAAGAGTTGCAATTTATAATTAAAATCCAGAAAGCTTCAAGATGTATATTATCAGAAATTTCTGATCTAAGTGATAATGTTCAGCCATCATTCACCAAAAGTAATCGTCTTTTTGTGTGTACCACTATATTTTCATTTTTATGACTGGTAGAGGTATGTTATCAAAAAAAAATGCAACATCAATTCTGTGACTTTTCTGTTGAAAGACGATACACAGTGTTCAGACTGCACATTTGGCTGAAAAGGTACATGTCAATCAGTGCACACTTGTGGATGGTTTTTATTTCTAAAAAACAATTTTTGGTGAAAGGACACAATCTCAAATGGGCATGAAATAAAAACATTTGTATCTATGCTCTTATTCTGGACCAGTACGGAGTAAACCACTGAAGCTCCGTCTCTCTTAATTACACAAATCTCGAACATTTAAAAAAAATAAAAATCTCATTGTTTGATATCAGGAGTGAATGTCTTTTCCATGCACTACTTTAACCTCTAGGATTCTTCAGAAATGAGTGACTTCTAAGCTAGGAAATTTTGGGGAGCAAATAAAGCGAAGAAGAGAGGCGATGGTGTGAGCAAGCACTGGTCCTGCTTTGGCATCTCCGCTGGAAGCCTCATAGCGGGTCTGTGCTGCAGCCGTTGTTTATCTTTTCGGGAATTAATTTGCCTATGCAGGAGTGGAGAAGAGAGGATAAGGATTGATAAATATCCCAAGAAATTTGACTTAAAGGAAATGAAATTGTCAGTTAACATTTCTGGTGCTCATTCAGGGAGCAGTAAGACAGAAAAATATTTTTAGTCTCATTCAAACCTCTGCTTTTTTATCTGAAAGAACAAAGGGAACACATTGAAGGGAGCGCAGCACCACAGTTGATTTTGCCAGAAACAAACTTACCTACCACAAAGAACCTATGAATGAATCCAGGAAAATGCCACATCATATCTCTGCTCTGCATTTGCTGCCAGTGAGGCTGAGATAAGTAGTATCTCCTTCAAGGTACTGCAATGTAAGTGCTTCAGAAATGACCTCATTTTTCAAAAGTTTTATTGTTAAGTTTGAAGACTAGACAAGGTCATACTAGTTTTACATCGTTCTACATGATTTAAGTATATACAAAACCATTGGAATATTACACAGCTTGAAAGGTTGCAAAGGTCATTGTGTCCGAGATACTTCTGTACTTACTGACACATCAGAAGCCAGCACTGAATATTATAATTCATATTTGTTGTATAGCAAAGATACACTCATTTAGAATCCTTAGTCTTCAAAATTGACACTAATTTGTATGCAGCCATTCCAAAAGAGAAAGTCAACCTCAAAACCAGAGCCAGTTAACGTGATAAGCCCTTAACAGAACGCAGATAAAACGGAGCCTCGTGCCGGTGCTTTATTTCCCAGGCTATAAACGTAGCACATTACAGAGCTACAGAAAGGTGAAATCTGCCTACAAATACTTAACTGGTTCGGGGTGAAATTTAATTAGGAGAACATTTTCAGTCATGTTCAATGTCATTGTTACAACTAATACAGAAGTCAAGGATCATTTCAGAGCGTTTCTCCATCCTCTCTTAAAGGGACATATCCGATTCTGCACTTATTTCTGGCTGTGGGGTACCAGTTGCTGTCACTGGGAGAGTACAGTTGTGGTGATTTATAACCTGTCCCTTATGTCAATGGTGTTCACCAAGAGAAGAAAATAAAACAAAAGGGAAAAAGTTAAATTCTAGACCGTAATCTGATTCGCATCTCTTTTGTTAAATCCGAAGTATTACAGAGAAATCAAGAGTTATTTCAGACTTATACTACTGACACTGGGAGCAGAATTTGGTACTATGACTGCACAATGCCATTTAAAGAAAAGTTCTTAGTAGCTAAGGAATAATTTAATTAGAAAAAGCCCCAGTGTGTTGGTTGAAATTGTAAGAGCATCACATTCTTTTATAACTTATCACAGAGTGTTATCATAATGTGTGGAGCTTTCTTTGCAGTTTGTGAAGATTGCTGGCAGCTGAAAGCTGACACAGGACATAAGGATGAAAATACCCAACTCTAAATTAGTACAAAATAAAACTACTATGTTAAGTATCATGACAATGCTATTTTTATATGCAGATGGATGGATAACAATTACAGTTACTAAACCAAGCAATATTAATTCAAAACCAAAATGGAAGTTGCAAAAAATGAATAACATGAAAAAAAATCACTTAAGAACACAACAAATATTTCAAAAGAATATTAAAGCAAGTTGGTAAACTAGGGAGCCTAATTTTCTGAAATGGCCTTCAATATTTTGGGTACAGTTGACTGGTGAAATAGCTACATGCTATTATTCATATCTGTAATTAAACTCAGGGTCAATTGCTCTCCCATAACAGGAAAATGGTTTTGGACATCTTTAAATATTTTGTGTGCCCTAAAGATATATCTATTATGTCTTTTCTTTTTATTTTTTCTTTTTTTTTTGTTTTATTTTGTTTTGTTTGTAAAGCCTAAAGTGCAAAACATGGGCAGCAGGTAATTTGGGAGTAAACTTGTCCTCCATTATTCAGATGTTTTAATCTCTTTTGAAGTACCATCATGATTGACTTTCTCTTTAAAATTGCTCACTATGCTTGAAGACCACTCCATATATACATCATTAAGGAATGCTGTTAACACAGTTACAGACAAGACAGTAACAGTCTAGTGGCTTTTGTTATGCAGCACAAAGTAAAAAATAAAGAACAAACTTAGCAGTGTTGCACAGAACCTCAACATTTCTTACACATACTTTTACCTTTACAAGACTCTTCTTTAGAAGTCTTTAAATGTCTAAGCCTTATAAAATAAATACTTGTATAAATACAGTTTAAGGATTAAGTCATTTTATAGAGGCAGGGTGTTCTTTTTGTTAAAATGTGACAGTTTAAGTGACACTATCAGAAAACCGCCACCAATATATCCCCAATTCATGTATGTAAAATTCCTGGCTGCTATTCTAGAGTCTTTCACAGTTCAATGGATAATATATTTTGTCTGTGGTGGAGAATGTGTGATTAAATGTGGGTTGTTGAAATCCAAACCATTTTGTTTCCAAAGTAAACTCTGCCCTTTGCAGACTGTGGGCCAGCTAGCTGTTTGCCTGGGAAGCTGTGCCCAGGTTCCTACTTCAGAGTTTTGGTGAGAATGTAGCGGTGACAAAGAAATAAGTTTAGTAACATTTGCTAAAGCATGCAGCTTTATATACCTATCTATCTCTCTCCAGATCAGCATGTTATGAAATTAAAAGTGTCAGTAATCCCAAATCCTGTTATTTCAAGTGACAGTTAAAAAAATCCCCTTGCTCCTTGTCCCAGGTGGTTTTTTTTTAGACTTAGGTGCTACTCTAGTGTAGTCATAGAGTCATTTATTCCAAGGAAACTCGCAGTGCTCTACAAAGGTTGGTACCATTACCTCCATCATCATCAGAAACAGAGGCACAGGAGAGGATGTCCCCTCAACTGCTCCACTTTTCCTCCTAAAACCTACTTTTTAAACTGGGGTCTTTGCTGGTTAGCGTGTTGTTAAAACAGCATAGTGCGTATTAATCATTTCTGTAGATGGGGCATGATAAAAATGAGTCTCCTTGTGGCTCACTGGTATATGTCTGAAAAAGCATAGTTGGGAGCAGAAGGCGGCAAGGACCCAGATTTGATGAACTCCTACGTCACCTCTTGCCTTCATGCCTTCATGCCTTCATGCCCAGGAAGAAGGCTGTGAGCACCACCATAAGAGCTTACTGAGAGGGTCTCCTGGAGGTAAGGGAGTCATTCCTCCTGTGTGTTTCTTAGCACCTGATTCCTGCACCCCACATTTACCCCATCACAGAAATTGAGGCGGTTTCTGAGAGCAGTAACTGGTCAGGCAGCTCCCCCTAGGGTTGTGCGCTCACCCCTGGGCAAGTCACAAAATGGGCTCAGGATTTCTGATGCGCTGTTTGCCTTTACCTACGTGGGTACTTACAATGAGATACCACAAGGAGCCTGGCATCTCATCTGAGCCTCCTTGAAAGAGCGCATCTCAAGCAGAATTAATAAACTTTGGCAAATTCATTAACTTCATAATATACTGATAGCAGATTTTGTTCCATATGCAAACAGGTCACCTCTTTCAAGGAAAATAACATCAGTGGTGATACTAAACAGAAAAGATGGAGCTCATGTCTACAGCATGCAAAGTAGAGAAGGAATATGGGGTTAGTTAGGAAAACCCTTCAGTCCCATGGACTCTGCTGTTCAGATGAAAAGTGATGAAAGGTAGCTTGTAATATCACAGGTACTGCATTTTACAGTACCACAGAGTATCTTCCAAAGTATATGTCATAAATACTGACAGTGTTTGATAGGCACAATTACTATAATGCAGTCATCCCCAAGAAAACTTATTGCTAAAAGCTGCAGTATCACTTTTTGCAAGTAAGATGACAGTATGATTTATGGAGAACTCGTCAGCCCAATGTTTCTAAAGCTTCAAATGAGCTTTGTCATGCTATTTCTCTTCCCTTGTAAAAAGGATGCTGCTGTTTTTCCCTAACATGTTTCAACTAGTGCGAACAACTCAAAAGGAAAACTAGAAAGATAATTCCACAGCAGAAGGGACAACACTAACAGATTTCAAGGACAAAATCGGATTGGATCATTTAAAGGGCAGGCTAAGACCTCCTTGCGAAAGACAGTTAGCGGCCTACCATAAAATGAGCACTTGTTCATGAAAAACCCACTCAGCATCCTACAGGCTTTGCACAGTTTCTTCTACGGAGGGACTTGTAGCTATACCGAGAGCTGCGACGGAGGTCGGCCTCAGTCCTCCACGGCACAGCCCAGCAGCTCCGACCGCAGGGTGATCCTGCCGTACCACGACCACGGGAGGATGCGGATGTGCCGGGCGTAGATCGGAGGGTCGATGACGTTCTTACGGTGCGTGTCGTTGTCAAAATTCCCCTGGAACACCTGAAGGGCAAGTAACGAGAAGATTTGAGGCTGCATGGCCTTAAGGAACGGCTGCGCTACACTCAGAATCACAAATCACAGAATCTCCTAGGTTGGAGGGGACCTTTTAAGATCATCTAGTCCAACCAATGAAGAAAAAAACCAAACAAAACCCAACCACAAACAAACAAACCCCCCCCCCCCACCACCACACCCAAAACCGACACCAATCCACTACTAATCCATATCCCCAACCACCATGTCAACTCGTCTCTTGAATACCTCTAGGGATGGTGTCTCAACCACCTCCCCAGGCAGTCCATTCCAATGTCTGATAACCCTTTCAGTAAAGAAATATTTCCTAATATCTAACCTGAACCTCCCCTGGCGCAACTT
>JAOQGH010000019.1:74480835-74523737 GCA_025769975.1 Gallinago jamesoni
ATAAGGCTTGTGCTCCAGACCCCTCACCAGCTTTGTTGCCCTTCTCTGGACCCACTCCAGCACCTCAATGTCTTTCTCGTGGTAGGGGGCCCAAAACTGGACACAGTACTTCCCACCTCCCTGGGCCACTCCCTGACCTCCATCCTGAATGTTGATCATCCAGGCACCCAGGTGATGCTGCAGAGATGCTGCCTTTTTTAAGACTTGGGGATTTCATTGCATGCCAGGCTCCTTGGAGCTGGCTGTGAGCATGGCCCACGCACGGTGCAGATTTAGCCTTCAATTCAAGGCTTAATCTGCTGTTCTGCCAACATCCAGAGCCCCACTCTGAAAGTTACATAAAAATCATTAACATTTAAAAAATTAAATGTCTTTTTACTTGGCACTTGTATCATGTCAAATTAATCCCAGGAGATCCTGTTATTGTCTCCAGCAAAATAACATTAATAAATAAAGTTAAGAAGCATTTTTATTGTATCATGAATGGCGCTTGGATGCAACTATATAAACCCTTGAAAAATTAGTGATTATCAAGGACACTACTGTCTTCTTCTGTTGAACAAAAGTCAGCATATGAATTAAGGGCATCGGTTTGTGATCAAATTAAAAAATCCTAGCATGGTACAGTACATGTTATGATGTTATTTCCACCAGTGTGGGTTAGCCAATACATGAGTTCTTAAACTTCTGTCTGTCTTAGAACAACGCTGGATTTTTCCCCTGGCAGCCACTATTTAAATTCAAAGGCCACAGTACCGCTTTTTGGCAAAATGATCAGATTATTCTCTGGGGATATTTTCAGTTTTTATGGGAAATGTTCGTTCTCTTCAAATGTCAGCCAATTCACTTTTTTTATTTGTAAAAACTGTATTTGATGGCTTTTCGACTTGAAATGAATGAGTTTTGTTTGCGTCATGCAGAGAAGGAATATGGACCTCCTGAAGAAGTGCTTGTATGACTGAATTAGTGCAGAATGACAAGTTTCCTGGAAGCTCTTAGGGAAAATGTCAGAGGGTGAATTCAGAAGAGGCTGATCAACTATTTTAGCCCTCGAGCTGGTTCTTTCGTGACATATTCACAAAGCAGCACTATATGAAAATCTTCGCTTTTTGGTCTCCATGCTGCACCTTTTCTTTGGGTTTCTAAAGCTTCTCTCAAGTGCTATCAATTTGGCATCTCAAACGGAATGTGTATCCCTCACAAGTGGTGCTCTTTTACAAGTGATGCATTTCCCTTCTTGTCTGGTGTCTCACTAAGATGGAGATGGGAGCATTAAAACACCTAGGAGTTAAGATGGATGGATAAAATTGCAGATAGACTGACCACAGAAACATCAGCACTATGAGCTAAAGGGAAAAAAAATAATGTATTTACCCCAGGAAAAATTGTTTGTTCTCCAAGTACAGTGTTGATTACATGAATCAGCTGGAGTTTGGGCTAACAAGGTTGCACCTGAATTTGAGTTTCATTTGTGGCAATACAGCATATAACAAAAGGCAGTAAGCTTATTATTAAAGTTACAGAGCGGTACCCCCCAATGTATAATATACAGCTAGGAAAGCTTACAAGTAAATTTTTTTCATTTGGCTTCTTGCACATGCATGCAATATATCTGTTGATTGGTTTTCACTGAGCCAGATGATAAGCAATGCAGAACTGCAGAAAATTCTTGCTGCAGAGACACTGGAAAATTCTTTTACTCTCTATTTTATATTCCCTGTGTAAGACGTAATTCAGAGATAACATTTAAATGAAGGCTTAGAACAAAAAACATTGTCGTTTACCAGAAGAACCCATCTATAGCCCCAGTATTTGTCTGTTTTCATAGCATATAGCTATGAAAAATAAATAAAAGTATGTGATGCAAACCAAGCAACAAATACAGCTGAAAAATGTAGGATTATGTCATTTACTCAGAGCAGGAAAATGAGAAGTAAATCATATTTCTAACTCACATATGATTGCATTAGCACTTGAAGTCAAACTCTTCTGTTTCAGAGGTTAATGTATGCAAAACTGAAATTTGCCTTCCCTCGAAATTCCAGATTCAGTTTCAAGAAATTAACTAAATGTGATGGATCAGAAAAAAGATTTTAGGGAAATAAGTTTATCAGAAATTGAGGGAGGCTTTTGTCAGCACCACAATGTCAGCACCCACAAATGACCTGCATGAAATATATATTCTAAGAGCTTATTTACCAGATGTTTTTGCTGTGGACCCATGGTAAATTTCGTATGGCAAAAATAGATTCTTTATCACTCTTCATTTTACTTCAGCTTAAGTTCACAAATGAAGCCAAGAAACTTGGAGAGAGCAGGGAGGACAAAGGACAAAATCTGTACATCTGACTTATCAGTAGAAAAAAGTTATTTCCGTAGCCAAATGTAATTTTTCTTTAATTACCTGCCGCTTTATGCCTAAACAGTCAATATTAAATGAACTACCTAGGCAATTAGAAGCTCTTAAAGAGCCGGTACTCAAACCATAAATGTTCCCTCCTTGCATTTCTTTCTAAGAAGTATATTTCAGTATGCAACACCTCTGAGGACTGTAACAATTTATCAGCATTCAACAAGCTGATACTGGATTACATACTTTAATAGCTCTGTGTAATTTTTCTGATGAAAAAGAAAAAAAATCCCAATAATATTAAATCCCACGCTGATTAGTGGTCAAAAAATAAAGAGCAGAGTGCAAGTTAATAATGTGTCAGTGCATAAAGCCAGTGGGTATCTTCAAGTTCTGGGTGGGTGCAGATCGGGTCCTGCCTTATCTCTCACAACAAATACAAAGAGTGAAGTGGCAAGATGTCCACGAGCACAGAAGAATGTCCTTTTACAGGTTATTAAATGGACTAAATCTCTGCAGCCTGAAAGGAGATGTGATAGGTGTCTATGGAATCATAACTGGCATGGAGAAAATCAATAGTGGGCAATGTTGTGCTGTCCCCTTGTCGGAGCCAGAAGGTTTGTCCTGAGCTAAAGGTCATGGTTCCCCATAAAACAGATAGTTAAACTGTGGCACTGCCTCCACAGTCTTTAACTACTGCTAAAGGTCAGATAAACTGTTAGAGGTGAAACCAGCAGGTGCTTTTAAAAGTACAGATAGAAGAAAGACAGAGGCTAGGAAGGTACAGACCTATATATATATTTTTTTTTTTTTTCATTTCTCTGGTCATCTGCTACTGGATGGTCCCTCCCTTGGACGGGGCTTCAGCCTTACCCAGCCCAGTAGCTCCCACATTACAAGGTGCCTGTGTTGGTAAAATTTGACTGAAACTTCTGTATTTTAACACTCCTGTTGTAACATTAAAGATTTTACAGTGGGTACATCTATTTATGTCAGTCTGCATACTTGAAAGGTATAACTTGCTAAAACATTTACTCAGCAGCTTCAGTAAGTTTACATATACACACCCCACACACATATGTGTAGCTCCTCTGTAGCTTATTCTCTTACAGCTGCTATTAAAATAAAAAAGTAGAAAAATCATGTTGTTGAACTTTTAAGTAGGATTACCTATTTTATGATCAGTTCAAGCAAAAGAGAACGAGTACCTGGAACATATTTACTGATATTCACTGCATAAATGATTTCTGAAATATAAACAAGTCTTGTATAGAATTGTGTCCAGCAAGCAATTTGGATGTCTTGCCTTCAAACGTTAACTAAGATTTTTCAATAGTGTTGATTTCTCAATAGCATTTTTCAAAAATGTGCTTTACAGCATAAGCAGCAGATCTGAATAATGCCACTGTAAATGGATTCATATTTTAAAAAGAAAACTATTGTATGTTTTATGATAGAATACTTCAGAAGACATACCTGAAGAAGAATAGCTTGGGAAAAGTGGAATTTATTACAAGTGAAGTTTTCTTTGCTCCAAATATAGAGCTGGAAACCAGGTTTCAGGGCATATCCATTAACAGGTGGCTGCAGTGGGAAAGACTGTTTGTGGTGCTGTGTCATTGGACGGGCGAGGAGGGAGAAAATTCTCTTCACAGAGAATCTTTCTGGATCTCTCATCTTGCAGAAACTTAAATTGCATGAACAGTCTGAATCAGCCATAGAATTATTGGTTCCTGCTATTTATGATAATGGCTGAGAGTTCAGACTTCAATATTCAAGCCTCAGATGGTGAAGTCAATATGTTGTCTGCTGTATCTTAACCATATTTTTTATTAAGAGCAGAATATTTTAAACACATTATTTAACGGAACATTTAATCCTTCTTATATTACAGGCAGTTTATTTTAAAAGAATACCTACACCAAGCTTCTGTTTGAAGCTTTTTTCAGTGCAGATCATCTCAGTGTTTGGACAAAGAGGGCACTGCACATTTAAAATCTCATTTAAAATAAAATACTAAAAAAATGCTGCATGACAAGTAATTTTTGATAGCCATATTCCTCTATTTTGGAAACGTTTTATTTCTTTATTAATATTCATTGAAGAAGACTTGCTTAAGCAAGAGAGGGAATTCAGGAATTCACAGATTTGAACAGAACCATTCACTCAAAGTTTTTTGTTCTTGGTGGAATATATCTTTTCACCATGAAGTGAACAACAGCAGGCAAAAGATGGTGAAGGATGTCTTGATTTCTCACCAGAAATAGCTGCTCTTTATAAACATACTCCATCCTGTGGATGATGCTTTCTAATATAAGTGACTGAGCAGGGTTTTTATTAATATACACATGTAAACACATATGTATGTGCATGTGCACATGTATCTTTGGTGTCATTAAGAGGAGAAAAAAAAGATTCTTTCTTTGCAGCTGGTATACATAAAACCTCTGTGAGTGGGTGTAAATTTTCCACTTCTGAATTTAGCCATCTTTCTTTCTTCTTCTTCACTGAACACTTTTCTCTGGACTGGCTGAAAAGCCAGGAGTTGGTTGGCATGCAATGGATAATTATAGATAGTTGCACAAGAGGGTCCAGTGCCAGGAGAAGGTCTGTTTTTTTCTCCCCTTGGTGATACATGAGTAAGAGTATGTATTACATGACCTTTATTATTTCTTCAATTTCAGAATAGGTATCTTGCAAAACGTACTATGACATTCTCATTGTTTTTTCCGCTTGATCTATCTACTGATGCTACTAAAATCTACTGATGCTACTAAAATAGGAATTTACTCCACTGTACGTAGTTTACAGATGCGTTATGATAGAAGGTTCAAAGTCAAGCAAAAAGAGGAATATTTTGAAGACCAACCTCCCTCCAGAAATGCTTATATAAATTAAAGGTAGAGACATAATGAGCAATATAATTAATGTTAACATGAGCATGTTGTCTTCCTTCATCTCTTAATATGGTACAAGTGAGAGTGTTATGTGTGCTGGAGGCACAACCTAGAATAAGTATAGGTAGAGCTTTATCTGATACAAATCATGTTAACTCAGCTGGAAGTAACAGAAGTCATTTGTAATTTAAAACAGTGCAGAAAATAAATACTGTTAGATTAAAATACTATTTTAAATATTATTATTAAATAATAACAATAGTATTAATAATTTAAATACTATTACTAAGAAATGTTCTTTAACTGTGCCAAGTATGTAGATTATACGTAGGAATTGAATCCATCAAAGTAAGCCAGGTATTATAATAATTAAACATCATATAGAAAACCCATTAGCAAATCTAGCAGAAGGATTTTTAACCTGACATGATCTAACTTTTCCTTTATAAGTAGGCTCCTGTCTTCCATTGCTATGGCAACTAACCAGACATGCAAAGCATGTAACTTATAACTGGTTCATCATTTTGTGCACAAATCCAGTGGCCATTTGCATACTGGACATTGTCTACCTGCAGTTAATTGCACTGCTGATGGCTACTAATGATTGACAGTGCTGCAGACTGCCAGGCTCCTTTAGGCTACTTCCAAGTGTTCTCATCTTATTTTAAAAAACAGCCTCTGAAATGCCATTTGACATTGCAGCTAGCCTTGAATTATCTACAGCAGGCTGTGCAATTTATAAATCACATGTGGAATGTGATTAAAAACCAAAAAAGTAAAATTTGGTTTGGATGTCTTTAGCTTTGGAGGCATAGTGAGCTACTGACCTCTAGTTGAGAAAAACAAGATAGCTATTAGCTCTGATTCTTTTTCTAAAACATATTTTCTTCCCTCTTGCCAGCCTGCAATGTAATTTATTTTGCTTCTTGAAGACAACAAGAGAAGCTTTCATATTTTCCAGGCAACTCATTCAAACTATTTAAAATGAATGAGAAAGGCTTCATTTTTTAAAGACATGAGGTTGTTTTTTTTTCCCCCAGGTACCTTTTTGTCTGCATTCATAGAAGTTCAGCACAGATGTGAACTTAAATGACCGGCTGTTAAAGTAGCAGAAGCCAAACAGGAGCTGCAGGAGCCACTGTTCTTGGAACAGCTTTTCCATTCGAAAAGGTACAAAAAGGAAAGCTGAACACCACATTTCCTTCTGTTTGAAACAACTAATTTGTTGAAGATTGATCAAAGATACAGGCTGCACATGGGGCACTTGTGAATATAAGATACCAAAATTCTTTTCATTTGTAAAATAACTTCACAAATGATGAAGAAGCAGAAGTTAGTAGCTTCAGGAATTCACTGAGATCTGCTGATAGATTCGGACTCTTCCTGTTAACCACTAAACAGTGGGATGCTCAGCACCAGACAGGACTCAGCTCTCAGCTCTTACTTCAATGTGTTGCAAAGTCACAATATTCATGCACAAATCATTATTACCAGCCTACCAATATCTCCATGATTTATGTGGGTGAGACATTCTTTTTATTTCTGTTTTTCCAGAATGTAAAATGACATATTTTGTTAGAACTTTAAAAGTAGTTATTTTTCTTTTATCTTGTGTTCCTTTCCCTGAAAGTTTTTGGAACTATCTTTCTCCTAAATTATCAGATGACTGTGCAAGGCTCACAGGATGACTACAGGATGAGGAAATAAGAAATCTATATATTCTATCCTTCATAGAAGAAATAATGTTGCAAGATGTTAAGTTAATAAACAGAATGAAAGAGTGTAAATTATGAATAATTTATGTTTGCTGCTGTTGATAGTTGTCAGTGTCTATCTTTTTATCTCCCTTCTGTATCTCGAAGATACAGAAGAAATATTTCATGAAAGTTTCACTTTGCTGTGAAAATATGGTTTTCTCTACTTTGTTCTTGCATTTTGGGCCAAATCTTGTATCTTAACTTAAGCTAAGGAAATGGTTGTGGATCACAGAATCATAGAATGGTTTGGGTTGGAAGGGAACTTAAAGATCATCGAGTTCCAACCCCCTGCCATGGGCAGGGACACCTCCCACCAGACCAGGTTGCTCAAAGCCCCATCCAACCCGGCCTTGAACCCCTCCAGGGATGGGGCATCCATGACTTTCCTGGGCAACCTGTTCCAGTGCCTCACCACCCTCACAGGAAAGAATTTCATCCTGATTTCTAATCTAAACCTCCCGTCCTCTAGTTTGAAGCTATTACGCTTCATCCTATCACTTACATGCCCCTGTGAAAAGTCCCTCTCCAGCTTTCCGAAACTCTCCAGCTCTCTGGAGAGCCGGAGAGGGACTCTTTGTCAGGAAGTGTAGTGAAAGGACAAGGGGCAATAGTTTTAAATTGGAAGAGGGGAGGTTTTGATTAGATACCAGAAAGAAATTCTTTCCTGTGAGAGTGGTGAGACACTGGAACAGGTTGCCCAGGAAAGTCATGGATGTCCCATCCCTGGAGGGGTTCAAGACCAGGCTGGATGGGGCTTTGAGCAACCTGGTCTGGTGGGCGGTGTCGCTACCCATTGCAGGGAGGGTTGGAACTAGATGATCTTTAAGTTCCCTTCCAACGCAAACCATTCTATGATTCTATGATTTCTTGCATCCCCATTAGATACAGGAATGGGCTAGAAGGTCTCCCTGGAGCCTTCTCTTCAGGATGAACAACCCCCTCTCCCTAGGCCTGTCTTCATAGAAGATCCTGTGCTAAGATGTTACTATCAGATGGGACCAATGATACTATTTCTCTTCTGCTCCCCATGGATGAGGTACAGCATTGCTTTTTCTTTGGCTGTTTTTATTTTTCGTTTATAATTTTGTTCCACTGCATGCAGGCCAGAGTCTGGCCAGTATTTCTGGTGCTATACGCATCCAGTGGGCAAATCCCATCAGAGCACAGTGGTTTGAAATGCACCTTGCCAGAGTGGTGATGAAGGGTTTGGTGTCAGACTGGAAGATTTTACTGGGTGACATTCCATGGCTACGGTAGAATGCAATTTATGTATAGTCAGTAATGAAATGGATGATGAAAATAGATTTACTTGTTAAAAGTGCAGATGTGGCTAAGCTTTTCCCATTCTGACAAGCGGGATCAACATTCAGAGTGGTCTTGATAAATTGGAGAAATGCACAGAAGATCAATGGTGCAATTTAATAATGATGAGTAGGAAGCCAAACCTTAGGAAGTCATAACCAATGTCACAGGTATAATATGGAGAATGCTGGAGCAGGCAACAGTTCTGTGCTAAAGATTGCAACACTACAGACAAACTTGGGAAAACACTCTTCAGGAAGAGCTAGTCCAAGCAGCATGATCTGAGGCTGAGTGTATGAGAAAACATGCACTTTTGATGAAAGATTGAAAGAACAAGGATATTTCCCCCCTCTCCCCAAAAACTAAAATTAAGAAGAAATAAGTTAACATGTTTCAATCAAAACAAACTGTCTGAAGAGAGGTAGATAAAATCAGTTTTTTGTGTCTTCTGAGGACAGGCCAGATGTATTTCAGGGAGGGGGGTAAGCAACCTTACCATCTTTAAGGATATTTAAATACTGGAATAGACTCCTTATATAGTAGGTTTTTTATCACTGGCTGTTTCTACAAACCTCTTTGTCAGGAGTGACAGGAAGGGTAGTGACAGGACAAGGGGCAATGGTTTTAAATTGGAAGAGGGGAGGTTTTGATTAGATACCAGAAAGAAATTCTTTCCTGTGAGAGTGGTGAGACACTGGAACAGGTTGCCCAGGGAGTTCGTGGCTGCCCCATCCCTGGAGGGGTTCAAGGCCAGGCTGGATGGGGCTTTGAGCAACCTGGTCTGGTGGGAGGTGTCCCTGCCCAGGGCAGGGGGTTGGAACTAGATGATCTTTAAATTCCTTTCCAACCCAAACCATTCTATGATTCTATGATATCAAATAGTAATCTAATGGCAAATAGCGCAGGATATGAGCATTTTATGAGGCGAAGGACAGATGAACGAATTAAGCCTTAGTTCTAACAATGAACTGTTTGCTCCTACTCCTAGGGTGGCAGGAAGGGACCTGGGGACTGTTGAATCCCATTTTCTGCTGAGACGACCTCAGAAGGGATGGCAGGCAAGGAGCATAATCTCTTCATAAGTCAAGAGGTATATGTTTATCTGCTGTCCTGAGATCCTTTCCAGCCCTATCTCCTAAGAAATTCTGCCAAGATAAGATGAAATTTCTGGAATGGCAGACGTTGGACTTCTGACTCAAAGACTGAGGTCTAGACTTGTATCGAGTGATCTTGTTTGCTTATTTCATACAAATTTAAATTCAGAAGTTATAACTTCTAATTTCCAGCTAAGTGTATTTGATCTCACTCTGCTTTTAATTGCTTTTGATTTGTTAAAGAATCTTAATAAGATGCATCTATTTTATTCTTAGGGATGTTAATTAATATGGGAAGTGAGATGTTTTAATAAGACAATGATTAAGAGTTTTCCATTGTTCCTAATGGACTGTGCATATAACAACTAACAATTCAGATGATGATGAAAGCAAAAAGAATTTAATTGCTTTGGCAAATGTTATAAGCAAGTGCAGATTGGAACAGTGCTGTTAAATGAGAGTGCATTTTCTTTTAGATCTGCTTGCAATTGTTACTGTGTTTCTCACCAGAGATTTGAATATGTTTGTTCCCTTTTTCAGTAAAATGAATGCAACAGTTCACTAATGGAAGTTTGGCTTGGAGAAGACATTTCTTTCACAGTAGATCTTTTGCTTCTGTTTTTAAATGCCAGGGATTTAAAATGGGATGTGTACAAAGTACTGAAGTGACTATCTGTCATTTATATTGAATGCATTTACGGTATGTCTGCGAAAGGTGAGTTGTTTGTTTCCAATTTTTATCTGACAACCAATTATACTAGACACATCCATAATCATTGGTGTCAGGACCTTCTCAGTTGGATGGCTAAAATAACTGATTTTGTTTTCCCTATCTAAAATCCTTTAGAATTTGATGGGGGAAACTCTCAGTGCAGGATAAAACCATAGTGAACTGCCATTTGGCTTTTAAAAGTGGGACTTTACAGTGTCATCTTTGAATAATCTTACAAAGGTATCAGTCTATGCTGACACACAGATACAGTTATGTACATATTTAACCCACTTTAGGGGTTACATATTTAACCCAATTTAGGACACCTTCCCCAAATAAATGGGTGTACATTTGACCAATCATTTTAAATCAGTGAAATTTAAAAGATGCAGTTGTCTAAGCCCCTTATCAATAGGTCTACCTGTACTCATACAACAATATTAATACATATCAAAAGCTTTCTCATCACTTCAAAAAATGAATTGAATTGACCTATATGAAGAGTATTAATTTTTTACTGAAGAATTTTTGTTTATTCTAAGAAAAATAAGTGCAATAGAAACATTTATGACCCTGAACACAGATGTTAAAAGCACCAGATTTGAGACATACATTATCAGACATATCGGCCATCTGGCATTTTTATTAAGATATCTTTTATTTCAGACAGACATAATCCCACTAAGATATTTAATAAATAATTCAGATTTTTTTTCAGCTTACTTAATATTTCTCTTAAGCAATGCATATGCTGCAATCTCTTTCTTAACAGATGAGTAGGTATTTGCAGTATAAAAGCGCTATACAGTTTAAAGGAAAGGTATAGTGAATAATATCCTGATGAGAAAAGTTAAATGCTTCCAGGTAAATCAATCAGCAAACCTAGACTTTCTCTGCACCTCTCATTAAATATTTGCAAAGGAAGTTGTGAAACTTTTTATGTTTTGTATTCATTTAATAGTGTAATAAAAAATAATCTTTCCATTGGATATTTGAAACCCTAGTGAAACCCTAGTGATTAATCTCCAGGAAAAAAAAAATATCCAAAATGGCTAGGTAATGAGGTACACTAAAGATGTGCTTCACAGAAAATTACAGAAAATAGTGCATACTTATGAAAATATGCACTGAGACACTGTTTTTGAATATACAAATAAACTGCTATTTATATACCTTCTCCTCTAGAGTTAAAGGAAGAAATAATTCCAATAAATGGAGAACCGTAAAGTTTTATGTTCCATATTTAATACCATTAAATCAGGTGCATTGCCCTGATAGGTATGATATTACTGCACTGTGAATGTCATTGTGTTATATGACTCTTTTTTTATTCACCTTGACTTTCATCTGTGGGATCCTATGCATATGGAACCACATAAAGCAGTTATAACCTGCTGGCTTCCAGCACTGGAGTTACTACAGATGTAGACCTCTGTAAACGCAACCAAAATATCAATTTGCTTTACCTTATCCTTCTTTTGTTTTTCATCTTGGTATATGATCCAGTGCTCCCCATCATTACTGTAAGCAAGCTTGTAGGACCCAACAAACTGGACGTGACCAAAATCTTTAGCTCCTTGGGTAATTATGCCAGTGATTTTTGTAGGAGCAAGGAGGTCAACCTAAACAAAACAGGAATAAAACAAAACACAGGAGAATGTAATTAGAACAGTTTCTGTTTGCCGTCTGACTTTCCACCACACCAAAGTGAAATGTGACGTTGCTTGCTGGCAGTTCTTGGGTGCGGGCAGGAAAACCCAGGGATGTTGAAAAAGACCCTTAGTGCATGGTGAGAGATGACACCACTCCAGAGCTGGCGTTGCACTGCTTTGCAACCGTGCCCACCATATGCTGGCACCATAGGCAGTAGCTCCCCTTCTCTAAGTTTCAAGTCAATTTACTTTTGTTTTCTGCTTTTTACTTATTGTTTATGCCAACTAATGGCATAACAGGCCTTATCTCATCCCACTTTCCATTGTGCTAGGTTTCGTACACGGTCCCAACAACACAGCAGGCTCCACTGCAAATAATTGGTAGGCAAAAAGCCTTCCCATGTGCTCCTAATAATCAGAATACAATACACCAGAGATTGACTCCCCAAGTGCCTTTCCATTTCTTTTCAGTAACAGTATCTGCTTTACTAAGTCTTTTAAAACATTTGTGGTAACACTTCTTTTCCTGCTGAACTTTTCTTCTCTATTTAAGCCTTTATTCCTTTTTCTACCTCTAAAGCTCTGACTTTTTCATTCCTTGATTTTTTGGAGTTCTTTATTTTATAATCTTAGCACAAGACTGTTAAAAATGCAAGGCAGAAATCTTAAAGCCTAATAAAATCTGAGCTTTCAAGTGGCTTTCACATGGGTCAGCACATCTGTGATCATTTCTTTTGAACCAGAACCCCACACTGAATATTACAGATTCAGGCCAGATGCCTTGGATTAAAATGATCAAGGAACAGAATACAATAACAGAAGTAAATTGACCTAATAACATATTTTTAGAGGAAGAATGGAGGAGTTGAATTCCCTATCAAAACTGACATTTTCTTGAAATGGGAGGGTAAAACTGAGACTTCATTCTGTGTCCTCCAGCAATGCGTCAAGCCAGAAAAAAAAAAAGAAAAAAGGTAGATTGATTTCAAACAATAAATGGCTGTGAAGCAGTCGGCATTTTTAATATTGTCCGTTAAATCAGGCAAGAGAGACTAATACTAAAAATATTACAATAAAATGAGAGAAGTGCTGAACTCCGTGAGAAGAAGAGTGATATGTTTTACAGCAAAAAATTAAAAGGAGAAAGTGAAGAAATAAAGAATATCTAGCTGATCAAATGCTGAAGAACCAGTCTTGTGATTTTGGGAAGCTGAGGCCCCCTGAGCAACTTGACTTTGACTGGAATGTGGGGCAAGACAGAAGAACAGAGGTGATACAAAGCATAAGAAATTAATCATGAGAAGAGAAGGTAAAATAAACAAGCAGAAGCCAGCTCGTCCAAGCCAGTGCCTTTGAAATACAGACAGTACAGTTTGGACTCTATAAAGAAGAAAAAACAGAAAAGTGTAACAGTACATTTATACGAAAAGGAAAAATGACTTTTTAGAGCAATCAGACAAGCAAGACTAGAAACCCCTGCCCCAACATTTGAAGACAGGTAGCAAATAATGAGTAGCAAATCCTGTTAAGTAAAAGTATAACTTTAAAGGTTCAATACTGAAATAGTAGGGCAGTAAGTGGAAAATACCATTGTCTGCAGATGGCCCAAGAGTTTTGATTCTACCAGAATGAATCAATTTATTGTCATCTGATAGCAGCAATGTTGCTCGGAGGAGCACCCCAGAGTAGGAGGGAAATATTCTTGGGAGGCCAAAGCCTTTCGATTTTCTCTTTGGTCAATGGAGAGAGAGGGGGGAACTCAACCAATAACCATTCAGAGCAGGAGTCTGGTTTGGATGCTCTTACAGACTTCTTTCTTCTGTAAGGTGGCCTTACATCCATAGCCTAAGTGGGCCTTTGGGAAATGAACACTGCTAATTAGTACAAGTCTTTCATGAATTAATATACACCAGGTCTCTAGACCTTGCTTCCAAATATTTTGGAGTCTAAATGAATAATCTGTTTTTCAAAAAGGTTGATCTGGTAAGGAATCACTAATTGCTCCACACTTCCAGGCAGCATTTGAACTAAACTTTTCAGAGTCAACCTTAGATTCTCTTAATAAATAATTTTAACATTAGCATTTTCAAGTGTAACCTCTTCTTAGTAGAGAATGCTTCTTATACTAAAGGTTAATGTCTCTTCTGTTAACTTGAAAAAATGCCTCCATAAAAAAGTTGTTTATTTTTAAAATGTTGAAAGTAATGTAAAAGGATTTCACAAATATTTAACATGGCCATGACACTCAGAGTATTTCTCATTGAAATTCAGATCTGGGAGAAAAAATTCTCATCAAGATTCAAGGGATTTCAAAGGTAAAATCACAATAAATCTTTATTAACACACAGATCCAGTGTTAATAAAAATGTCCTAGTAGCAATTGTTTTGTGCTTATAGGACATATCCAGTGGCCTTGTACTCTTGTTCAGGAAAATGATGTGGGAAGCTGAAAGGTAATTTGGCATAAGTTCAGTCTTTTTCTGAAAGACTTGCATAGCAGTATGTAGAAGATGTGTGTGTTTGTGTGTGTGTTATATATTTAAAAAAAAATAGAAAAAAAGGAAGTAATGAATAGACATACTCTGTTCTAGGTCTTGACAATAGAGACGATACATATTACTGGGGATGGAGGAAAAGAATAGAAGGATATAACATCATCGTCTCCATCTCATACTATAGTATCTTATTTACTTATTTATTCAGAAGCTGATGAGAAGCCTACAGGAAATAAAGATTGCTGGTAACCTAGCATTAAAGAATTATAGCTTTTAGTCTGTTGCTTTATTACCTTCTGCAAAGGGTTAACACCCTTGCTTTTCACTCCTCCCATTGGAAGTAGTTTAGAACAAAAAGGTGAGAAGAATTTACCTCAATTTCTAGGCAAAACATCTGCATTAACATAGCTTAAATGTAAGCCATAACTTCCCATCAGGATGCAGAACACATTTATTCAGTTAGTGCAGATTGCGAGTAACAGGCAATCAAACAAATTACCAGGGAGAGAAGTTGAATTAACACACAACCACTATGTACTCTTCAAAGCTGAGTGTGATTAACAGGATCAGAATGTGACTTTGGCTTTTTCAATGCAGCAGAATTTAGAACGAGGTAGAGGCAATTAGTCTGTGACTGATAGGATCATTAGCTGGTTACAAGAAGAACCATGGTTTACAGTTTAATGTACATTTCTACAAGCAGCTGATCAAAAAGCCGTTTAACATCTTGTGTCTGAAAGAACTCTCCTGGGCTATAGCTGCTCCCTTTGCACATATCTGTTTCCCACCTTTCTTCAGAAGTTAAAGACGACTCAGTGTGATTTGGAGGAGAATTAATTTAAGAAAAGCACAAAGACAAATCCACCTGAATAGGATTCATTTTTAATGAACCACTGCACGGATGCGCAACATGAACTGTGTGTCAGTGTGCAGCTAAACGTGGAGTGACTAGTACTTGTACTGTACCTACGTCTTCTTGATCAGGAGAAAACTGTCACATGCATGCTCTGTCCTTGCTCTGAGTAGTCCAAAGCTAATAAACCTCAGCTCTCAGCATCTGACTATGCAGATGTGCCCAGTCTTTGTATAGGCACCTTCGTACCTGAACTCCTTTAGAACTGCACCTCAGAGACACAGACCTTCTACCTGGGAACATTTGCTTCTCCTAAGAGCAGGAACATAAGCATGAGACACTTCTAGGCATTTGGGACAGCTGCCCATAAACCAGTTTGGATCTGCAAGCAGTATAACTGCACTGTGCTTGACCACAGCTGTACAGTTTCTGGACTCAAGATTGTCCTCATGGCAATGTCCTCAGAACCTAGTGGCTTGGGTCTCTGTTACATCAGGAAGCTTAGTACAAGTGGAGTAGATGTGCCATGAAACATCAACCATAGCTTGCTCAACATCCCCTCCCCACTCCCAATATACCTTTTCCCTCTTCTACATACTTCGTGGAAACAAAACAAGTTCCAGGCATTTGCTGGGACTATTAAGGAGGCAGGACAGCAAATGAATGGCAAGTCATGTGTGGTTAGGACTCAGAAGATGAAGCTGGTAACCTTAATGAGATCACATGTGGAAGATGAGTGATTGCACAGCTCCAGTAATCTCTCCAGGAACAGAAACACATGCACCAACTCTGGGTTACAAGAAGACAAGCCTCAAGAAGACACAAATTGCAGAAGTCACTAGCACCCCAGGCATTAACAGAGGAGATGGATGGCCCTACATGGCAACTGGCTCTGGTGGCCTTGCTTGACTTGGGGTGGGACACTGGACCAAGATAACTCCCAGAGGGACCTTCTAACATCAACCACTCTGTGGTTCTCTGATAGCTAGTGAAATCCAGCCACACTGCCCAAAGCACTGGGAGGCCAATAAACACAGGTAGTCTGCATTTATACTGACAAGCAGCACAGTGTAATGGGCGCAGATCCATAAAACAAAGCAGCTGGTGCAGAGAAAAGGATGTCTACACAAGAGTGTGTTGAAGGGATTTTACTTCCAGCTAGTGTGGACCAACTTTTGAAGCACGGATTTTGGCTTAATTTCATCTGAAAGGAACACATTTCATGCTCTGTGAGGATACTCCATCATGTGAAACGAAGCATGAAAAGTGAAGACACTCTTTAAAAATAACATACTCCTTATCTACCCTGTAATGTTAAAGGAGAAGGAAGAACCCTCGGAATTCAGGGGGCACCAGGACCAATTTCACAATGAAGATAATGGTAAGACGGCTCATTTGACCTTCAGCTGTACATCTCTTCATCTCGGGACATACAATCTCGTCTTCAATTCAAAGACCCAAAGGAGAGAGATGGGCTGGAAGAGGGTTAAGGTTAGTTCAATAATGCTTTTTAGTAGTTATTTAAAATGTTCAGATATGATGTTGCTGCTCCCAGTATAGCTAATCCTACCTCCAGCTTTTTTTTTGTAATTTTAGAGATACCATTTTTCTGCCAGATTTTCTTTTTATTTACCTGTGTGGGGTTTGTGGACTTTTTTTTATCATTTGTTGCCAGATAATGCTGATGAATTTCTGGTTAGTCCTACTCTATTCGGCAAATAAAGGAGTCCTTCGGACTAAAAGCTCCAGGGATCAAAAAGAAAGACAGCTGGGTCCAATACAGGTGAGGATAGGAGGGAAGCACTGCCAAGGTGGGGGTAGAACTTACACTTACAAGACTGGAAAAAGAAGGCCTAAATGGTCTTCAGCTACTACATCGCCAAGGTGCAGATCTGTCTATCACCTACGCTGGTCTTGCAAGGAGGTCTCAGATATTTCACGATGCTAAGGTAATGGTAGAGACTCATGGTTGAGCACCCAAATCCTACCAAGACAGTCTAATGCACTTAAGCTGTCCTGAGCAGGTTATTTACTTTTCATTTAAGACCTTTTGACTCTCATGATTTTTCCAGGGTAAACTGGCACACTCAGGTGCTGTCTGCACCCAAGCCTAAGAAGAGGAGGGACAGGCTTACAGTGTCTGTAGCATAAAGGCAGAACTGCAGCTCCCCTTATCTTTACTGCATCAGACGTAGGCACTTAGCGTTCTCCTCCCTGCCAAACATTGGAGACAAAAGGACAATTGGTGATCGTACAGTACGTTTGCCACAGATGTGCAACATTTATATGTTTCTAACAACATACCAGCAGCATTTCTTTTTTGTAAACTAACAAGCTTGTAATTTCAAGCTGTTTGCCAAAGGCTCATATTAAAAAAATCCAAACCTCAAACTATAATCCATCATGTCTAATTTGCATCTAAGAATTTTGAAGGAAAAGAACAACCAAACAACTACACACTCTTGTTAGAGAAATCTAATTTCCATCACAGTGTCATAAGTACCAGAGTGGTTTTAGTATAGTCACTTAAATTTACAGTACTAGGGTAAATACTTATTAATAAAACCTGAAAAAATTACTGGAAGAAAAGAAGTTATGACACACAAGGAAATGCTCTAGAAGAAGCCATAGTAACTTGACACGACGAAGCATTTCAGAGCATTTTGTTCAATAATCCTGTATAAAGGATTTTCATTCTTTTTAAATAAAATGAAATAAAGTGTATTTACATTTAATTGGGTCTGTATTAGCTAGCATATGTTTAAAATTAAACTTCTCCTCATGAACCCAGGTAGGGATGGGTTGTTTTAAGATGAAATAAGACTGAAGTGCCATGCTTTTTCTTTTTTAAAAGCGTGGGGTTTGTTTTGCCTTCCTCTTTTACAATTTAATCTTAGAACTTCAACAGTATTTTAACATTGTGCCACTATATTTTTAGCGCCTGTAGTCCTCTAGGCTAAGATAAAAAATACAACTCTTATTTTCTAATTTTCTCTTATTTTCCCCTTCATAAAGAGCACATTCCCTCCAAATTGCTTTATGACTGCAGCAACAGCACACAAGAAACAAGATAGGAAGAATACCCTGTACCACCAGCTGTTCCCAGTAGAATTTAAAAGCAAAAAACTGGGGTATGAGGCCTGTTGCTTGAAATATCCACAGACTGTCAAAACTACACCTCAAGGTATTATTCTGAAATTTCTGAAGTGAAACAAACAATCGTGATCACAGGTCACCTCATTTCCATGAACAATTTCTTATGAAGCAGCTTCTTATTAAATAGTACAGGCTTTGTGAAGTCCTTCATTAATGTATGTATTTTGTTATATAGGTATTATGGGGAAAAAAAAGAAGAAAAAAAGAAAAAACCACCTGAATTACTGTAGAATTTTTTCAGCATTTCAGTAGATATTAAGATAGATCGGATTTATATGATCAACTGCATAGCCATTTTAAAAGCAGCATATATTTCTTACAGAGAAACTTTTTATAAGCACTTTACTAAACCATAACTAATTCCACTTTATTGCTATCTCAAAACTAAAATGTGGGGGAAAAAAATAAAACAAACAAAAAAAGAAAACCACCTAGCAAATTTTAGCCTTAGGAACTGGATTTTTAAATGCTCTAAAGGGAGTTGCTACCCGTTTCCTATGGGAACTCAAGGCAGTTGCAGTTCCACAGTCGTAGTATCAGCGCAGTGGTAAATCCCGCCTGCAGCACACGCAGGATAATACTGTTTTCATACTGATCCTGCAAACTGGAATGACTTCTGTGAGTGTCAGTAACTCCCACAAGTCATCAGGAGGCATTCATGTCCTCATGCAAAATGGCAGTGCCTGCTATGTCCAGGTTTGAACGCAATGTGAAGTAAAAGAAAATTTAGTATTTCAAAATTATAACATCAGTGATGATTAAATCTATAAACTTTTCTCCTAACATTGGATGTTTTATATCTGTATACAGGAGTATTTTTACCGTAAATGTTAATAGAGGATTTTTGTAGTCATCATATAGTTGTTTGTGTTGGTCACCACCAGTCAAGAAACCATTAATAAAATAGCAATAGTCTCTATCTGCTACGGAATATTCAAAGCTTATCAGTCCTTGATGATTCTAAGAGATTTAAAATAGACCATTGAATTACCAGTGATTAAGCAGGCTTAGACATCTGGTGAGAGTTAGAAGAATCTTTTGAGCTACATTAGTACTTATCAGGAGTTGATAAAATTTATAGTACCATTCTGCATTAGATCAATCAATTTGGGTTCTTGTGGGAAAGCCAAGGACAAAACAATACTCTGCCATTGAAAAAAAAAGAAAAAAAAGAATTTGACTATGTGTAGTTCATGATACAACACACTGACAGTGCATTAGTCTACCTTTCTGTCAAGGTCTTCATCTGAACACTGCTGCAAGCAGTGACTGTGCAGTATAATTTGCTGATCCCAGCTATGGCTAGAAATAGATATGGAAATGTGCAAGAAATTTCATTTACATTCAGTTCTTTACATAATGGTACATGCCTTTAAAAGCAAGGATTGCATGAAGCTGGATGACAATAAGAAGTAGCTTCCAGGAGTGTAATTTCTGGAAGATATAATTTAAGGCAGTTATTTTTGTACTTAGCAACAACAATGATGCTGGTAACGCTTGATCAAAAGCTTTTGACTATGACTAAAAATAAAATAAAAAAAAAATAAAACACAGAAAAGAACGTTTACCAAAGTAAAAAAAAAAAAAAACGTGATAATTTTCGTTTCTGGCTTCTCTTTCCTCTAGTCTATGAATAAGAAACAGATCGTGCTGGGACAATAGACGAGCATGCTCCACTCTTTAGATTGTAAGAAGAACAAGAAAGGAGTTCTGCTACCTCTCTTTATTTTACCAAAATACGTCACAAATTGATGAGCAGATTTATCAGTAAGATTTCATGTGTGCCAGTGCTGTGGGCCCTGTCCCAGTGCGGGTTCCCTAGTTTTCCAATTAAAGACTGTTGCAGAGAATCTCTGGTGCTAGAGTGGGTAAAACAGCAGCAAAATACTGGCAAACACAGATAGGAGAAAACTTGGATTACAAGAGTGGGAAATGTTGTCAATTTAACTGTAATTTTCAGAATGACACTTGATAACCAGAAATGTGAAGGGTGAGGAATTTAACATTTTATACCAGCACTTCAAAACAGCATCAGCTTTTGAACCGCAGTCAGGAGAAATCTAGGTATCTCAGATTTCATTTGTCCTAGCTTTTCAGTGCATTACGGGTTTTAAAATGAAATCAAAAACTGGTGATGCAATGGCTGGGAAAGAAAATTCCTTTCCCACAAATGAATTACTGCAACTTCGTCTTGGTTTTCAGGAGGGAGGATGATGCAACACTGTTTATTGGGGGACTGATAAATATCTTTGTAAAAATGTTGGGATCGTAAATGGACTCATCTATGCATGAGCAGCTCATTTTATTTTTAAAATGAAAAATAATGATGGTAATATGGAAGTTCATTATTCACCTGGTCGGTTTTTCTCGGGTGATTAATAATGTTGCAAATATTTTCTGCAGTACATAGAAATGTCCCAATAATCTATGAGTATCTGCACAATAGATCAGCAAGTAAACTGAAGATAAGCTTGCACACAAGATACTGCAAAGTAACTAATAATTGATATAACTACTGAACTGTTGAAATACTAACAAAAACCTGCCTGTAAGCAAACTTAAATCTGCCTAGAAGATAAGTGGGGTCTAGGCTGAAAGTTCCTCCATGTATTTAAAAGCTCTGAGTGCATGATTCTTATTTTCATAGGAAATGCAGCCAAGACAGCATCATTCAGCCATTCTTTTTAAAAATGACTTTGCCCATCTGTCAACCAGGATTATTATGCATAACCTGTTTCATACAGCTATACTGCTGTAGCTGTAAACTAAAAATGTCAAAACTGTGCTACCCGACTTTGAAAACAACAGCAAACTGCTTTTTCTTTCACCGCTGCTTCTTTTTTCTTTTTTTTTTCTTTTTTTTTTTTTTTTGGTGTTCTACCCTTGAAATGATAGGACAGGTTTTTATTTCCAGTGATACTCTGTTAACCACCAGTAGAAATACAGAAATTGGTGCACTAAAATGTAGGAATGGCTTTGGCTTTTTTAGCTAAAAAAAATATTTTTCCAGGTTTACAGAAGGAATCAAGTTTCTTTTTTCCTTTTAGACTAAATGGGTCGGCACTTCCAATGCCATAATCTCATAATGTACTGGTTTGAATACAATTAAAAGGTCTATTAATCTTCATTTTCCAGGACATAAAAAAGATTATCTGGTATTAGTCAAAAGGACACCCTGGAGCCCCTATTATAGAGCTTTGTAAATAGACCTCTGGTCAAAATAACACTAGGCTACTGGCAGGACGTATCCAACCCCAGGACTCAGTTTTGCCTTTGATCTGACACAGATGTATTTTCTTGGCTTTCAGAACACCGTGTAACGTTTATCGGCTCTCTGCACCTACTGCAGAGCATGTGGAAGGCATGGCTGATTTAAGGGATTAACACTTTGCTGAAGCTGTTGACCAAGCCCGGAGTTACACAGGAAAATATTTTCCCGTTCACCCAAAGCTTAAAAAAAAAAATAAAAATTTTCTGTTCTGTCAGATATGGAAATAAACACCCTGAGAGAAATAAGGCAAAAAAGTATGCTTTTGAAATAGATGAGCAATATCTTGGCCATTAGGCTTGCTTGGACCAGGCTCAATTTCTCATCTGGGTAAGGAAAAGAAAGGGTCGTGAGAATGGTCTTCTCCATTCCAGACAAAAGTAAGAATTGAATAGCTTTTACCATTTTTACCATATATCCTGTTGCAGACCTTTAGTGATGAAAGTTCCACAAAAGCTGATTGGGAAATATCATAGGGATTAAATGATCTTCCAAACAATTCAGACCCAGATTTTAAATTGGAACTCACAGATGCAGTTGCAGTTAATTCAAACTGCATTATACTAAATTAAATACTAAGTAAAGTTGATCTGGGGCAAAAGCTTTATTATTCAGAACTGATTAAAAAAATTTTGTATCTGAAATTTGAATAATGGTTTTCATAAAATTAAAATTTTGACCATTATAATAGTGGTATGAATTTCTATTGATGAGGTTCAAAATTATCTATAAAAAAGTTTTGTTTCTATAGGAGCAGGTATAAAAGTAAAAATATGAAGTCCAAAATATTTTAAACTTAATTTAATAGCAAAAAATAAAATGCTGCTTTTTCACTTAGAATGTTTTCCATATCTTTTCATAAAAAATGGAAAGAACATCTCAATTATTGAAAGTTTTTTCAATTTTAAAAAAATCGACAGCTATTCCATCCTTTGTACTCTTAAATAATAAATCAAAGGAGTACTTTGGTGCACAGGCAACAGAGTAAATCAATGCAGACAAATTATTTTCTAAGCTTATCCGTACTCTTCTCAGTTTGAAAAAGAAAATGACACCAAAGACTGGAGGTCTGTGGGCATGGAGCTTGGTGGTTGAAGTTATGTCTATTTTGGAACTAAGTATCCCTCCTTATGCCTCAACAGACCATGTTCCTTAGGAAAATGACTGACCATGATTGTGCCCTACAACTCAAATTATTATTTAATAATATTATTTTATTATTTTTCTTCAGATTTATAAAATTAGAACACTCCCACTTTTGCACCCTAACACATGTGAGAACGTAAATCCAACATCATGCTGAAGGTAGATGCGTAACTCTATCCGTCTCAGCCTCTCATTCAACTCTACAACAAGGTCTAAAAAGACTTTTTGTCTGAATGAGGGTGGAAACACTTTCAGAACTGATGGCTCCCCACAAAAAAACACTAGATAAAACACTCCCAGGGTTACAGAAAGGCCTTCTTTTGATACCACCAGAGGCCACCAATGGTCAGGCAATAACCAGAACCTACACTATTCGACGGTCAAACTAGATGAAATGGACCTTGTGGTAAGGCACACACAGATTTTCTGAGCCTGCTTGGTCTTTTTCACCCACTCACCTCTAACTGATTCTTCACTAGGCTCTAGAGTACTTCCCCTGAAGAAAACAATAAAGAAACCACGTGCAATGTTTATAGAAATAAAACACAACCTGCAGTAGGTTCCTACACCTAAAGTCTCTCTAAATGGTCCTGAAATAAAAAGAATGAACTAAAGATTGCTAAAGGCCATAATGAAGAGTCTTCATATCCTTGAGATAACACTTGAAAGTCATGTTATAAAGGTGTTAAAAGCATCAAATAATATTACCCCCATTTCCAGTATAAATAACTATATATATGTTCCAAATGTCATGCTTGTTGCTTTCTATGCTTAACACATTAAAGATTTAGACAACGAATGTTTTATCATGTTCACACTGAGCAAGTTAGTAAAAACATTTGAGTCATTTTTCAATATATGGAAAGGAATCAAGTGCCAAAACTCCCTAGGGGTAATTTGGCTACAACAAATCACAACTAACATTTTTGAAAAAGAGGAAAACAATTGTTTTTGGACCCAAAAAGAGCAAAAAAGAAAAGTATAGCTATGCCTGGAAAAGCAAACACAGTCTTCTCAAAAACATGACTATTTTCTATAATAAACAAGGCTGAATCCCAAAGAAAGTAATATCTGAGGCAGAATATTTGTGAATTCTACATTTGCACATACCCACACAACCCCTACTGACATCTGTTACAGCTAAAAAAGAGCTGCACACATATCACAGAAGGTAAAGTCTGGTCTGCCATAAAACAGCAGAAAGATAGGAGATGATCAATCATTAATGAAGTCGAAATCTTAACTTAAAAGTTTTGAGAATCACAGCATTTGTGAAATCACAGCATTAAGAAATCTGAAAAGAACATATTTTCAGCTCTGGGCAATGTGTTTTCCTTGTATCCTTCAGCTTTTTTTTACTTTCTTTGTTTTTCCCTTGTGTTCCCAGAGTGCCCTTCTCAAAGATTAATCTTTTAAATGGCTCCTGCAGCCCTTGCTCTGTCAGGTGCATATAAGCTTACTTTATTAAAACCCAGTGTTTACTGTCAAAGAATCTGCACCTTTGTGGAAGGCCTGGCAAAACCAGAATTTTTCAGTCAACTTTGAGCATGTGGGAGTTGTGACACATCCACTTTCGTACTTCAGTGGCTTAAAAATAATTTCAAATGTATAAATCAGAGAAATAAAATTGAATATCTACCAATTGCATCTGCCAGGAGAAAGTCTATATAAAAACATGTCTTAATGTAAATTAACTTCTAGTAGAAAGCAAAGCATTACATTGGCTAGAAGACAGAAAAAAACCCATCTTTGGCTTATCTACTTATCTGTCTGCTAAATAGACTTTTCTATCTAGAATTCAAGTAAAAAATTACCATTATGCAGTTTACAGATTTTCTCTGCTGATTGTAAGTAGATGGAGTGGACTACTCCCTAACTATTTGCTCTGTAGGCAGCAGCAAATATACCTCTATTACTGTAACACAAATCAGCGGTAATTTGTGTACTGATGTGCAAGATGTTATTATGCTTATATGAGATGACTTAGTGAAAGAACGTAATTTTCAAATTTGATATGGTATCCAATAGTAAAAATGTTCATATTTTTTTTTCTCACAGAAAACTGTATTTTAAAAAACACATTACTAGCATGTTTATATTTTTAAAGAATCAGTGTCTTAAGTATTTTTCCTCACTAAATGACTTCCAGCAAGTCTTCACAGAAAAGTCTTGCCAAGGCCAGGTTAAAAAGACTCTCCTAAGGTTATACCCACAGTGGATATAACTGTCCTGTTTGTCCCAAATGTAATGTTAAATTGATCAGATTAAGGGCTTTGTGGAACTGGGTGAGAATATTCTGCTTGGAGCAAGCACTGCATTGCATTTCAGTTGGGATTAAACAGCATCTTGATCTCAGCCCCAAAAACCACAAAGAAGGACCTGATTAACTGCCTTTGTGTCTACTAATGCGCTTGTGCCCATATGCTTCAATGAAAACCTTGGCTATAGGCATGGCAGGCAGGTACAGTCATGAGAGATCCTGAGTTCACAAGAAATTACCAGCTCAGGGAACTTAACTTTCCCATATAACAGGCCAGAGGTCTCACCCTAAAACTACAGATCATCCACCAAGGCTATTGAGGTTAGACATTTCAGCCCTTTATAACTGCAAAGCCGCGGTCAAGGCACACAAAGCTTTTCCAACCCATACTTTGATCTTAGAAGGACCTTGCTGAACTGAAGGCAAGAGGGTTCACATAAGTACTTAGGGGTTACCCGATCTAAAATTACTTTGTGACTCCCCATGGCAAATGGTCCATACTCTATCCTGAACAAGAGCATCAGGAAAGACTGGAAAAAAAGTACCTACTACAAAATGTGTTGATTTTTCTTAATACAAATTCAGCACTTTGTTTAGTGGCTTGGCTTGGTGAAGCAAATAATTCCCAAATTAACAACAAAAAAGCCAATATATTAATTCCCAGTATTTCCAGAATTACAAATGCAATCACGTTGTATGAACCCTGATATTATCTGCTGTCTTCAGTAATTTTTTTCTGAGGTGGAGATGGAGATCCCATGATGACAACACATTCTTTACTTTGGTTTGAGAGAGATACTGGGTACGTATGTCTGTAATTATAATGGAGCACAAGAGCATGAAGTTCAGAGGCTAAATCACAGCACAGTGTCTGCGCTTTTAAAGTTATCTTCTCTGCATTTCTTTACTTCTGTTTTTGATGACATATTCAACTGCAAAAGAGAACCTTAAAGAAGAGGAGTTTTATTTTGCTTGTCCCAATAATGCATACTTGAAATGGGTGACAGACATTGGAAAATATAGCTCAGGAAAGCCTTATTGATAGAGATGGTAGCAAAACTGGTAGCAAGCAGAAGTCTGGCTGAGATTTGGTTGCTCAGAAGACAATTACACTGGCAGGATTTTTTAGGGCACTTTTATCTGAAATGTTGTAAGATGGCACACCAGCAGGTGCGAGGAGTGGCCGGTAGAGATACTCGTGGTGGCTGGACTCTCTTGCTGTCTGTAGCGTGGCAGAGCACGGCAAAGGGTCACAGACACGTGTGGTAGCAAGGAATGCGATTCTTTACTGATGCTACACAAGTGACTCATTGCAGGGCCTCTTGAAAACTCCCTAAGAAAATCTAGCACAAAGTTTTGAAAGACAACTTTGGTTTTGGATAAGGCAACTGTTTCAGTGGGTTTGCACGCATTTGGCAACTTCTCTTTGGTGTGCCGAAAGTTGTTTGTAGACAAAAAGTGTTCTATACACTCAAAATAGATGGCATTTTTGCTTAAGAATTTTCACATTTCCTGATCTGTGAAGTTGCTGTTTGAGTTATGTGCTATGTGAGCATACTCACAAGCATACTCCTTAAACCAGTTCTCCATCAAAAGTCTGAATTCTAAATTATTTGTCCCCTGAGACTAGCCTTACCATAGCATTATCTGTCCCTAGATAATATATATACACATAAAATAAATACGTATATGTATTTATTTATGATAAACTAAACTGTGATCAGGTGTAAGCACATGTGGAAGAAGGAGCAAATTTAAAAGAGAGAAACATTTGTGAAAGCAAATAGGAAAATTAATTTCTTGAAGTAGAGGAAATCAAAGACCGGGAGATACAATGTAGGCAATCTAATGAAAAAATTGTAATAAAATTTTGCAGGGTAGTGTGGCGGCTGTATCTGAGGCAGCTGTACTTCAGAGCTCACACCCATAGCTTGAGGAAGTTTCATTTTCATGTTGGTGCTAACATCATGGATATTGGATCATATTGAGTCCCCAATATTTTTCACGAAAGCCATGTGAACTATCAAAAAACCCCATATTTACATTATTTTTATTTAGTCTATATTTAATGTTTCCTTCCGTAGGCTCTGGATGCCATACCCAGATGTTATCAGAAAACAAACCAGCTGCATTTGGGCTTAAAATAACTGCCGGTGCTCTGTCTACACCAAACACAAAATCACACAGGAATAGATACTTTGCTCAGGCACAAGCCCTTTTCATGCTCCAATATTTGCCAATACTTGGATAAATCATTGAGCCTTAGAGCATCACGGTGGAAAGCACCTTCTGGAGAACATTCATCATGGCAGCTTCTATCCCAAGCACCCATGGTGACAGCACGTGTAACAAGCAGTTGACACCTTACCTGGCAAGTTCAAACTATTCTACAAGTTTGCAGTTCAACATTATTAGAAACCAAAAATCACCTACCAATGCATGTTCATTATCCCATTTTCTCAATTACTTTCATTTTTGGCCTGTAGAAATCCTTCAGACCAAATCTAAGAGCAACAGGATACGCTTAGCCCTGTGCTGGCCCATTAGCTACATCCAGGAATGCTTTCGTATTCCCTTGAAGTAGGGGATACTGACAAAATTGAGAACGTCATTTTCCTATTAATGATAGCAAATATATCAGTTAGCCATATAAGGAACATCTATTTCCTCTGCAAACCTTGCCTCAGCTGCATTCTTGCTGATGCATCCCAATTATATGTTATTTGTTATACACATCTGTGATTCCTCAAATATTTTGGGGATATTGTAGGAATATCCTTCTTTTATCATTGCTTTCTGCACTAGCTTACTTTTATTATCTTCTCTGAAAATCATAATAGGCCATAATCAGACAAAAAAGACTTTTAAAATTGCACCAGGCACCTAAAACACATTTAATCTGCTGACAAATGCGTTATTACACATAACTCATCATATGCATCTTAAATTTACCACTACAACAGTAAGAAAACATACTGCATACTGTACAGATTGTATTTAATTTGTTCATAGTGTTCATAGTTTCTCAGGCTGCATATCACAGAAGTTAAGTTTATTTCTATACAGGAGATGAGATGTAATGATCCTGGAGAAATATGGAACTAACCTTTTTGAGAAGAAAGCTCTGAACTAAAATAAATGAAATGGGACTTGCCAGTATTTTTATGTACTACCTAACATAGAGCTCTGCAATATGTATTTTTGTCTGCACAAACTCCTGGAAGAGCTAAGTCTTTTCTAAACAAATCAAAAAGAAGTCATGCAACATACATCTTTCTCTCCCTAAATGCTGATAATTTTATCTCTACCAAATTCTACCCCAATTATTCTAAGGATATCTCTGCACACATGTGAAGAAGATTCACAGCTATGTACAGAGTCCAACCCTAGTTGACATATGTTGCCAGAACATCCTAAGAAATTATTCTTTCATCGATACCAAAGTAAAAATAAAAAAACTTCAAAATTGTATGTATGCCAACTATGCTTAAGTTTGTCTCTTGCCTACAAGCTCGTGCAAGAAACAGTGAGACACGAACCTTCTTCTGCCTTTTGCAGGTGTGATCTTGGATTAGTGTAGTTTTCATGGGCTCCAGAGGGGAATGTGTCGTGTCTCACTCTCAGTTCCCAGACGCAGAGATGAGCCTCGCGTGGCTGTTCTTCCACTGTCACAGTCTGACACAATGCCGGGAGCTGCTGTCGCAGCTACAACGCCAATGACAGGCACAAAATAAAGGTTTAGCTCCCGCAGCTGCTCAATTAGGAGTATCCTTGTCAGACTGTCTATTTGTTTCATAATTTGTTTCCAAAATAAATATTACCAATGAAAGGTACTAATGTAAAAGCCTAGTCCTCTTTGTGAACATTTCAATCTGCCTGATTATGTTAAATATTAAACCCTGTGTTTTTTTTCCCTACTGGGAAGTAAAACAAGGTGCATACTTCTTAAAAGGAGAGTATTTAAAAAGTGATATTTGCTATTTTTGACGTATCACTTAAAATGTGTTACTTGTAACAAGCTCACCAGCATAAACCATCCTGCAGAGATCTGATTATTACTGCACTCACTTGTACTTAAGTACAGATTAGAAACGTAACCAGAGATTAAACACATATAACAGCATTTGATCATTAAGGTAACAAGCTTAGATGCACTAAAAGAGAAATCAGTTATGATGTAATATGCTGTAATTCCCTGATAGTAAACTGATTGTCTGAGCATCAAATCTTTTTCCCTCAAGTTATCTGTGTTGAATTAGTGAATGCTCAGACTCTTCTAGTTTTATAATTTTGCTCCTCTTTAATGTGTAAGCATTAGCTGCACATTGATGCAGAATATTTACAGTGTATGCAGCATGCCTGATTTGAAATCTTGGCATCTTGCTGCTTTGTGATTGTATAAATGCAAAAAGAGCCAAAACCTTGCAGGTTGTTTGGCTAGCTGCAGTGACAAATACCAATTAGCAGTAGATAACTCCACTGCTATGGATGCCTTGAGCACTCTTTCCAAACTACCATGCTCAAGACATTGTACCTGCCCAAATAATGCAGGAACTCTTATTATTAAAATGAAATCTTTTCCTTCTTCTTTCAGTAAGTAGGTGTGCATGATCTTCATGAATCATCACAGAAGGAGAAGGAAGGACTTGGTAAGTGCTGCTGTAGAACGTTGATACCATAAAACCATCAGATATCCGTCTAGAAAAGAGATGTCCAGCAGCAAAGTGGTGGTGTCTGTGTAGGGTTGCCAACCACAGGCAGAGGCATATGGAGAGGAGGAGGCAGATGGCCAACCTCCTGCCTTCACGGCTTCCAGCTTGGCCGCTTGTGCAGGCTTTGACCAACACAGCGATTAGGAGCCTGCACTGAATGTCGGCATGGCTGAGGTGGATGGAAGGACAGGAGGCAAGAGGACAGGTGGCAAAGATGTGTAAATGCAAACCTTTGTTAATTTTAAGGGGATGAAATATCCAGAAGAAAACTATAGCAGGATGTTGGCTACATAGCTCAGGCTGCTCCTGTTTCAAGGCAGACTAGTTATCTTAACATGAATTATTTTTCAGGATAAGGAGGTTCAATTGGATTTTTTTTGCAGTAAGACTGACAACTTTTAACATGAGTCTGGCACTTTTTCATTGGTAAAATGTTTAAAAAATTCTGCCCTCTTCTGTCTTGGAAGTGACATACTTACATTATAAAATCAATATGCACCTCAGGATGCCCTTATCTGCCTGCTAAATCCCACAATTTTGGTATGGTAGACAGAAGTGCAAAGGTGTGGATTACAGCTATTGAGCAAAATCTCCCCACAAATTTGAAAAGAAATACAGACACTGTTAATAACATTTTTTTCCACCTCAGACATGTAATTCTGATTTAATTTCTATTCTGGCAATGTGATCAGTGCATGACTGTAATGTATCATCCAATCTAATGTGATGCATCAAATCAATGAATTTGAACATCACGTAAGGCTTTTGATGTATTCTGCAAAACCAACAGTCACCGCTTCACCTCTTTTGATGCAGCTAATCAAGAACACCTCACCAGCATATTCCTGTTTCCCAGAGGAAGCCAGCGGCAGCCACAGTCACTTGGAGCTTCTGAATGGAAATTCAGACCCTGCTAAGTTAACTCTCTACCAGGGAAAGCCACTTTTCTTGCAGAGGGCTTGTGAGCAGAATAAGAAAAGACTTCAATCTGCAATGGTAATGAAAAGTAGGTGACAGGACTTCTGCTGAGACCTCTGAGCACCTCACTAGGTCGTTATGCATGAATCTCAATTTCCAGGCAGTAGCCTCTTCAAGCTCAGGTGCTCTCAGAGAGGCAGAGCTGCCTCTAGAGAGCACTTGGAGCTTGTTTGTGAGCAGGTATGCTCAAACAAAAACCAAAGAAAGCTGAGTCACTGCTAGACATTATTAACTATATGGGATGGACAATGCAGTAGTTGTTAAGTGTGTGTAAAACTCATTAAAAATAAAATGCAAATGTATTGCTGTTATTATGAAAGATGAAATATTTTTATAAATATTTCTACATTTGTTGAAATCTGTAAAAATGTATATTTGCACAAATCTGTACAAGGGACAGTCAAGGGACCGGATCATCATCTAATTGAGGAAAGACTGAGACACCTGGGTCTGTTTAGCAAGGAGAAGAGAAGGCTGAGAGGAGATCTCGTCATTGCTTGTCAATATCTGAAAGGCGGGTGTCAAGAGGATGAGGCCAGACTCCTTTCAGTGGTGCCCAGTGACAGGACAAGGGGCAAGAAGCACAAACTGGAACACGGGAAATTCCACCTCAACACGAGGAAAAACTTCTGTACTTTGAGGGTGCCACAACACTGAAACATCTTACCCTAAATCACACATTTTTATTACTGTGAGCTTCACCTAACACAATGAGCTTTAACCTTGATCAGAGTGACACACAGCAGAGTGAAAAATCTTTCAGCTTCTGTATAAGCAAGAATTTCCTATGAGTTCTTACAAAAAAAATTGAAGCTCTTGTTGCACGAAGTTACTTAAGTACATGTTACAGTGCTCACTCATCTAAATTCATACAGCTATGCTTCCTGTGATATTTGTAGTCCAGCAATAATTCTGAATGTCATCCTTATTTGTACAGTGTTTTCTGACAATGGCATTTTACAACTACTATTAAAGCAGGTGCATTTTACAATGGTCATTTTGATACTAAGAAAGTAATGAAGATTTGAGTTATTAGATTATAAAATCTCTATCTTTTTCCCCTGCTAAGATTTATAGTGGACATAGCTAATTACTTTCTATGTCTTGATTACTTACTCATCAATTTGCCACAAACATTGGAGGTTGCAGTAAATTAAACTCTTTGTACATAGCTCTCTACCAGCGTCTTGCCTATTCTCCAATCATTTATTTAACTAGGCTGAAAAATACTGTCATTTATACAAATCAAAGCTCCTGTCAGTACATTTATAATTTGATTGAGCATCAGTAACATTTCAATATTCTGCTGTGGACACCCATCTTTTGTCTATTTACACAACAAGTCTTCTATTTATGAATTATAAACTTCACTGTGCAATTTTAATTAGTAACAAACAATAAATTGAAGACCACTGACACTGTCACACATAATGGTAATTTAAGAGTTTAGAAATATTGATAATGAAAAATTAGGTAATAACATGAAGTGTGTTGTTCTCCTGGCTACTTTCTTAATCGCTTATTCAGGTAATTCATTCTATGGTGAAGGTATTTCAACTATATAATGCGAAATACTGCATAGTGCTTGAGATGAAATATATAAAAATAGAAAGATGAAGAGATAAACATAGAGGATTTATAGGATATAAGGAAACCTTGGCAGACCTCAGGTACTTTTCATCCTGTTCAAATGCAGTGCCTGTCCACCTGATGGTGCTTTAGGGACCTGTTCAGCCTAGTGTTGTGGATGAAACCAATAGATTTGCTAAAACCAGTCCATACATCAGATTGCCCTGATTGTCAGCCCCACAAACTTACTCCATTTCCTGGTGGCTAACTGGAAAAGGCATGTTTTAATTTCAGGGGACAGCATGCTGGGACAATACCATTCTTAGCACTGAAATTATTGTGTAGGAATGTATTTCAGATTAGGACCCTAATAATATTGAAATAAAAATCAGTAATTATACTAAAATATATAACAACTATTGTATATTAATATATCAATAATATTAATACTATAATAATATATAAAATAATATTAAAATTACTTCAAGTCAAAATAATGAATGACAAGTTGGGATAGACAATCTCGACTAACTTTTTTCTGAAAGGCAGCCTCCTACCAAAGCTAGCCATTTCAACTCAGCAGAGTGAATGGGGAGTCAATGAAGAGAACTGATTCCTCCAGAGGGCCGTATGTTCTGTATCTTCCAGATAGGCATCTCAGGAAAGTAGTAATTGCTCTTTGCCTCCCTTTAAGAGAGACTGGAGAAATGGAGTGCCAATGACTTGCTTAGATTTGGCCGAATAGATTAAGGAAAAACAGACACAGCTGTGCACAGTACAAAAAGATGAAAAAATTCATCTTTTTACAGGATTATAAACCATCAAAAGTCCTATTGTAAACTGGAGCAAAAGTTGCAGGATATGATTCTGCTGAAATAAACCTGAAAGTTCTATAAAATTAGAGTAGCATCCATAAATTAGTCTTTTGACATTATTCCTCAGTCAATCAGATTATGCAGGCTCAGTGGAGTAAACTACTTTGATTCTTAGACTGCAGAAACACGTGCCCCATATTTGGTCTGAAGTACTGAGCATTTACTTCCAGCTAAATGAAACAGGAATTTTTGAAAACAGTTTTCCTAATGAACAGATTACACAGAAATCTAATAATAGTAGTAATAATAATAAAGAATACTGTATTAATGAAACATCATTATGCTGCCCCAACGTTCTTACTGAGTTAATTTTTCTCTTTCCTTGACTGTAGTATCTCTGCTTGTATGGCAAATATCTCTGCAGAAGACCAATGAAAGCAGACAAGCTGTACTGGTGCAAATCAAAGGCCCAGTAGCTGGCTTCCAAAAGTGGCCAAAAGGAGATACAAAAGGCAAATATATACTTATATGTTGGCCTAATACACCTGAAGGCTCCATTAACTTTCAGGGAAGGAAATTTCTTGAGCATCATGTGTTTTGTCTATTTAGTAATTCCTAATGGGTTCTTTCCTGTAAGAATGGGATGAGTTCACGTCCAGTCTCCCTTTGCATTCAAATCAACTTTTCACAGCCACAAAATCATTTGTCAGAATTTCTCTGGTAGAACCACCTCCTACAATCTGATCTGTACTGTTGATGTCCTCCAGTTATTGTCACGCATACTTCCCTTATTCATGCACAACAACCAGTATCTTATTATCCAATACTTATTATCTGTACTTATGGCCAGTACAGAGAAGAAACAGGGTTGCAGAAAGCATGGAATTCCTAAATCGTTCGTAGAGTCTACAGGTGGCTAATGGTATGGATGACCACCACTATAATGAGTTCAGTTCTAGCTCTTCATGGATAACTTTCCTTTTATTTGTGTAAACCTGCTACCTGATAAACTATTGTGACCCCACTTAATTCCTATATTATGAAATATTGCATTCCCAACCCACTTGCTCCATACTCTTTTCTGATTTTTTGTTATGTTACATACAGAGAACTTTAAAGGTTCAGCTCAAAGTTAAAAAAAATAATCCACACAACTCAAAAACAAGTTGGTAAAAGTCCGTCCAGTACTTTAGGCAGCTCAGTTAGAAATCATATACAGGATGCTATGGACAACAAATCCTGCGCTCAACAGGAGCAATTTCTCTAGTAAGGTAGAGGTGTATGACTAGGGGTTGCAGTGCATGACACTGTTTACTCCCACTCATTACCACACGTACTGTGGCAAAAATACCAATATTTACACTGACTTCACTATATTCTGGATCAGAGTTCTAATACTGATTTTTTGAAACATCACAGCACCTATTCTTAACTCGAACTCAGGGAGTGAAGATCAGCATGCTGCCACCCGTATCTGAACACACACTATCTGCCATTTTTTACTTTTACTACTGCTTCAAGTAGACATTGCTTACCTTGGATATTAATGTTTCTGTAAAAACCAAAAACCAAAAAAAGCCAAAAAACCCCAAACATCAAACTCCACATTTTAAATTACTGTAATATGTTAGTAAATGGCAGTTCCTGAGCTGTAAAAATCTTCCCAAATAGTTCCTACAGTATTTTGTGAGCGATGTGGTCCTAAAGTTGGTGTGATAAGATAATTTCTATAATAGTAGAACTGCCTGCCTTGATTTTATCTCTGGTACATGATGATTAAAATCAAGTTCAGTGAAGAGATCTGTGTTATATAAACAATGGCTTTTTAGAATCATGGCTTTGAGGTTTTTTTTATGCATTTCCCTTTAATCTGTGAAATAATGGGGTGATACAATGCAAAGTGACAGATGATCAAATTGCCTAGAAAACTCCTCATACTGAGTCTCTGTTCCAGTTTTAAAGACCACGTTGCCTAAATGGCTGAAGTGCAATGCTCAAATGAGATTTACGATTCTCTGTAAAACTGAGGAACAGATTAAATTTGAATAATTAATTTTAATGTTTTCATTTATTTTCTTGTGCATTAAAGTTTAACTTGCTTATATCTTTTAATGCAAGAAATAAAATCTAATTCCCAGAGTTCAGTTCTTGTTTCAGTCAAAATGAAATGGAAAGGCTCATGCAATGTGGGAAGACTGCAGTGTAAATTGATTAGCCACAATTTCCACCTTCCAAGCGAGCTTCCATAATAGCTGACAGACTTTTTTAAATCACAGAGTAAGATGTTATTCAACATGACAACATTTATTTCCAATTGCTCCATTTTTTCCCAGTGTGCTATTATTCCATTTGAAGTTTGACTTTTCAGAGGGTCAAAAAATACAACACTGGGGTCCTTTGATACCTATGCTCTCTTGCTCTGATTGTGTGTGTCATTATTATTTCATTACAACTAAAACCTGCTAACATTTTATGTCATTTTATGATAAAAGTGGAATGCAATCAGAAAAATTAAACAAATTATAATGGAAAAGGAGAAAGATTGCACCCTCCTCATATGCAGCTGCAGAGGTATAAAGCAACTCACACACAAAATTCTCAAAAGATCCTTCCTTCATTCTCTTGTGTTTTATTTATGATGTACATTTTAAATGGAAAATTATCTTAGAATTTTCTTATATATAGAAAGTCAGCGTGCCAAAGCAGCACAAAATTGCATACAGTAGGATGGGGAATAAAGAAAATAAAAGTAACCACGTCAAAACTCTCTGATACAACCCCCCAAATAACCCTTAAATTCTCATAAAACAGAGATTTAATTTTTAATATCAAAAGACTTTCTAGGGCTATGAATTATTGCTGCGAACCTTGGAAAACAAGACTTCTAAGCTCCTCTCAAATAAAAACAACCCCTCTGATGTATTTCTGAACACAAAGCAAATCCTACTGGGGTCCTGCCATTTATATCGATGTATATTTGGGGGAAGTGAATAGAATAAACAGTTTGGTGGCAGATGCTGTGAAAAATGGTCAACCACTAATAACTAAACTGGCAGCTGTTTTAAAGCAACTCTGAGGTTTATTTTGAGTAAAGCAGTCCTCCCAGTGGAGGCAGATTTACAGGCAGGAAACAGGCAAGCTTGTCTAAAAGCAAAATGAACGTATCATTGGCTCGTTAGTCACCAGGCAGCTCTGTACTGATGGTCAAGCTATCACTGCCATTAGCTCATTTGGATTTGGCTCACGTTCTCCTCATGTGCGATCCTTCATTTGTGATGTCAACGTGCTTTGACTGAGGTTCAACCCATTCATTGTCCACGCATTAGCATGCAACACGTATTTACATAAGGAAGAAAAACATTATTTGCAGGGGTCCTCTTGAAGTGGATGAAGAATCTTCACAGGTTCCATGAGAGACTCTGAAAACAGTATAGTTTTCTTCTCTGGTGGACTTGTGTGCCACTCTCAACCATGTGACTGCTGTGCTCTGAGGCCCTTACTGAGTGGGGAGGCACCTCTGCTTTGCCAAATCAATTTGTCACTGAGTTTTATAGTATCAGCATTGCCATGTAAGTTAGCTAGTGAGTCAATAAACCACCTTCTAAAAATCTCTTACTTTTATTCTTTGGCTTCATGAAACAACATCAGCTGAGGCTGTCTGGTAATTCTCCAAGAAAGTTAGTCTTAGCTACTCCTCCAACGTGCTGTTGAGGTTTCTAAAAGTTCAGGGTGCTTGGCATTAGGTAGGAAAATACAAAAAAAATTCCTACATAATGTAGGAAAATACATAAAAACTGAATCACAGAATGATATGGGATTGGAAGGGAGACGGGAGGATCTCTGGAGACGATCTAGTCCAACAGCCCCCGGTATTTGTATATGTGGTATATAGCAGCAGTGTTTGAGTTCATTGTAACTGACATATAAATAAGACAAACTGAGGGACATCCCAAAGACAATAAAAGTAAATTCAGGTAAAGAAACACACAATGAGTGTCTGTTTCTATATTTGTAAATACTGTTATCATGCCTTTGTAGTATTTCTGATGCTGTCAAAGGGAGATCACTATCTGCAGGAAGGCTTCTAAAAAAAATTCTGATAATTTTCTTCTTAATAATTCTAAGCTGTAAACAGTATTGGTGCATTCTATTTCTCGTTTTCTCTTAAAAAAGAAGACCCATTAAAATAAATCTGAATATTTTCCCTTTTGCCATTAGAAATAACAGATATGTATATTTTACAGAGGTGTTTTACTTTTAGTAGCTATATATAGAATTATCTTCTAATTGTGAAAATATTTTTCTGCTTAATTATACAACAAAGAAAAGCTGGGTTGAAATAGGATTAATATATCTTGTGGTTAATTAAACATGAAGCTTCTAAGGAGACCACTCCAACAACAAAAGCAATTAAGACTTGGTTATGTATAGCGCATAATTAGGCAGGAAGTTCTTGTAATCCCAAGGACTAACTTTTAAAGTATGCATTCCTTTAAAACAACCTGTTACCTGACTTATTTTAGAGAAAACTATCAAACGGGAGCACAAGCACTGTGAACTCAGATACCGTCTCAGCTCTGTCCTGGTGTCAAAGATGAATTATTGATTAAAAAATATGGCTCTGTTCTGAGAAAATTTGCCTCTGTCTATCTTTATGCCTGCTGAGTAAGTCTCAGCTCCTGTGAGTAAACATGCACACAGACTCAAGCCCAAAATTAGTTGGGAAATTCCCACAAGAGCGTGTTCTGATACTCCATATCACAAGTCTCAAGGTGATCTTGAACAAGACCCAGATAATTGAAGAAATGTTTAGTTGCAGTATTTTTGTGTCTGCTGTGATTTCCCTTTTAAATTCTCCTTCTCTCTTTCTCACCTTTTCTACTAAGGTTTTTCTCTTATGTCGTGTTTTCTGACAGGAGAACTGCTCTTGCGTTACTTGAGGATCAAGCAGGATGAATGTTATTAAGCAGAGTGGAAAGAGGGCCTTGCACAACACATTGCTGTATAGACACACCTGAGTTAACATGGAAACCAAAATCAAAAAAGCCAAGCTATTAAGTATTCTGCTGAGACCAACACTAAACTATGATCGGGATGTTATTAGGGAAAAAAAAACATGATGAAACCAGTGAATAGTCTCAGAATCAGAAACAGCAAGGGAAATATCCATGTCCACTTTATGTGATGCTTTAACATGCTGAGGTATGACTTTCATTTCTCTGCTCACTGTTAGGTAAATGTCAGCCTAGTAAGGCACATTTCCTTCTCCTCTGAAGAAGTCTGGAAAGTAGTTTGTTACCTTCTCATTCAGATTAATTTGAGGTTCCTTGGCCACCACTACTTCTTTGTGGGTTTGTCTCAATTTTACTATTTACTTAGCAAAAGAGATATGAGCTCTGTTCACCATTTGCCAAGCTAAGAACCTGCCTGTCCCTATCCACTATACGTAGGGAACACAATAAGAAAATGAATAACAGGTTTTGAACAAACATGTTCTTAAGTCAATCAGAATCTTGTAATACAGCTTCATTGCATTTTTAAAGTGGCATAAAGACTAAAATCATACGAATACAAAATTGATAGACCTATTCAGTGAAGAACAGCTTTCCAAGACCTTTGTACATTTTAGGCATAAGATCTTGACAGGTACATGATGAAAATATAAGTGTCTTGCTTAGTCAAGAAGGAACACTTGGGAGCAAACATGCAGGGCTAATAAAAACAGCACACTTCAGTTAATAAAGCATCGAGCTATCAGAAAACAGAACTAGACTCAGTTCCACTCTGTTCTTTTGCTTTCAGCCTGCACTGGCTTTTGTCTCATCTATTTTTACAGCTGGTATTTTTTGATGCTTAAAACACTTGACCTCTTCAAGGTGGCTTCATTTCTCTCCATCATCCATATTTTCTTTGTTATCCTTTTGTCTTGCCGAGACTGAATGTGCTGTGAGGCAACAACTGTGTCCAATTGTGCTTGAGTCTAAAACTAATTCAGATGTAGCCATGAAAACAATTAACAGCTTTATTAAACAAAAGTGGATTCCATTTTGAAGCACTGCCATGGAAGAAGAAGGCAGGAATAAGAAAGACATTCGCATCCTTTCCATCTCTATTCCTATCTAGCCAATTTTGCAGCCATTCTGTTATTTTAAGAGAGGGTAAAGAAAATACAGTTTTGTTTCACAGACACAAAACATTATTTCAAATCAATGGAAAACATAGCTAGGTAAAACAGGCAGAAATTTAAAACAATGAAAAACTAACATCCTTCCCTAAAATTTAATGCATGCCATTTTCAGAAGGTGCTGCTATTGGCATCCAGTAAGAGCAAAATTTTCTTTGTAAATACACAGTAACAAAAAATACTTCAGACTCAAATCCTATGTATATCAAAATTCAGAACAACCAGGGAATTTTTGCTTACACTCCCAGACTTTATAAAGCAAGATCAAAACCTGTTATTGTAATAGGAAATGGGTCATTATTCAATTTAACTTTCATCTGCGGGGAAGTGATACACTGAGAAAAACTACAAGTCAATAAGGGAACTGACAGTACTCTTTTGCAATGCTTTAGAGCTAGACATGATCGAACTGTTTATGGAAACTTCGCAAGTAATTTTTGTTAGTGATGATGACTTTGTTTTGTTTCAAAGATAGGCTTTGGAATGTCGAGTTAACCCCTCAGTTTTTACTGAAGGCTTAGCAAGAGAGTAGGGAATATAATTCACTGAACAGGGTAGGACTCTGGAATGAAATATTTTTCTCCTGTAAAGTCTTAGTCTATAGCTATTTTTCAGTTCCGATGGACTGTTTCTTTTGTATCTATTTATGAAGGTGTTAGCACGCAAATTTTTATCACAGGAAATAATCATGCTGTATCTATTTGTTACCTATTTCCTGTAAACCTTGCAGAGAGCTTCTCTGCCTGTCCTTCTAACAATCTCTTTGCATTTGGCCAGAGTTAAAATCAATGATTCTACCAAGGCTTTAAACTTCACTACCTAAATGATAAAATAGAGCCTAAATACTGCATTGAAAAGGCAAAATAAGCTAAGATTTTATGCTGCCTTATTTAATTTCAAGGCTTAAATTCAATTACTACTATAAACATTTCCGTAAAATGAATTGCAGAAGAAAGCTTTGCAAAGTCAAAAGCAATTTAGGAAGGGCAAGGCTGAAATGCACAATTTAGTAACATTATTAATGTGAATAAAGCATTTAACTTGAAATGATTTTGGGGAAAAACTGGGTTAGTGAGTGACCTCTGGAATGCCCATCAAACATTTGCTGGCAGGTGACTGCAACTAGGAAATCAAGGCATACCTCTTAATAGCATTTCTCTAAGCTATATGTCTGTTAGTAGTGTTAAAAAAGCATTGGTAACATATGGAAAGATCAGAGTTTAAAAAAAAATAATAAAGAAAAAGAAAAAGGGCTTGTTCTTCATCTCGAGCTACACAGTGTCTTAAAAGAAAACTTAAGTCTATGATTTATGGGCAAGTGAAGAAATCAGTAAAGTGACCTGTTTAGCATTCTAGCCCAGGCAATGCAAGATCGGTAAATCCAACAGTGTGTAATTTAGAAGTGGGTCACTCTCTTTACCTACCTTTGTCTTTGTCTAAATCGCTCAGAACTATTTGTACATTACTACCTTGTTCTACACTGTCTGCTTTTTATAGGGAAAATTATCTTTAGCAAGTTTCTGGGAAAGTATGGGAAAGGAAAGATCCATATTAATAATTTAATCACAACCTGTCCTGCTATGTTGCTGCATCCTGTGTACTATCAGAATGTGTGAACAGAATATTACTCTGTGAAACATAAGCATAAGAGCAAAGAGATGCCAAAGCTGAATGTCCAAGTTCTTCAAGCAGAAAATGACAGCTGCCTTGCCAAGAACCACAAGAAAAGGAGAAGATGACTTTGAGTTAAAAAGATAAAATGACCAATATTGACTTTAAATATCTTTCAGTATTCCAGTAAAAATCATGGCGCAAAGAAAAGTTGATCTCTGATGTCTTTTGCCATCTGAGATCTGATAACTCACTTTTCTGCATGTGAGAAATGACAATTAAAAAACAACACCACCTTTGCATCTGGAGAATTGAGAGACACCTTTTGTTGGTGCACATGCAAAGGACATGGATCCGTCTCCTGATCTGTTGGTGACGGCTTTGGTTTATTGAAGCTGCAGAGAAAGATACGTGCCCTTTGTTTATAATGTGTTATAATTAAACTTACAATTCCTATAGAAAACTGTATCTTTCAAAGACTAATGTCAACACACTGCTTAGCAGTCCAAGCCTTCTAGAAGTCATGTAATTTCCTCATTATGTTAATTACTAGATTGGTCTTAAACTAACATTTTATCCTATTCCAATTTTTGGTCTTTCAAGTCCTTATTTAATTAAGATGTTGTTATGCGTGGTTGGTTTTTTTTTCTTCTTCCAGAGTGTGGGTGTTAAAATACAATCTTTAAGCTCATAGCCAGACAGAAACCACTTATTTGGCTACTTTAGCCAGTATTGGTATTAATGCTTGCTTTTCTAATAACACAATTCAAAAAATAATTAGACAATCCACACAATTTTCTCCTTATGAGCTGTTTTCAGCATTTAGGAAAGGCTACAGTGTAGTCATTTCCTATTTCGTAAGCCCCTGCAAAATTCATTACAAATAAAAAGGTAAATATAACAAAGATGAGGAGAAAAAGGCAGGTGCAATAATAGATGAGAAGCAAATACTCCATTAGAGATAGGAAACAGCATTTCTTTTCTTTTTTTAGTGTCAGAATGAACACCAACATTAAAATAAGCTCAGCTAACCCATATGAGATGAAAAATAGTGTTCTCTTCCCATATTAAAAAAGGGAAGGATTCACCTCACGTAACATTCATGATTCAAAAATTCATTTTCTAGTTTAAGCTAATTGTCTCTCTCTCTCTCTGTGGCTGAGTAAAGGCATATCTCCGGGGTGATTCATAACAGGAAACTTCGGACAGTGACTCGGGTAGCATGAATTATTCCTTGATAGTGCTATCCTTTTCCCATTGATTATAGAAGCACCCTAAGCAGCTAATTAGAAGCAGATATCTATAAATTGCATACGTAAATTTTATATATAGGACCCATAAAGTTAAAATTTGCTTTAATTTAGTCCCTTTGCATTAGGTTATACAGCCACTAACTTGGTGAAATACAAAAAAAAAGGTCTGGGTTATCTCTCTAGGCTCATATTAGCTGTGTTTGCATGAGACTGCCGCAGCTGACACAGCAGTAGGCATGGCTACCCTTTGTCTGCTCTTAATCCTCATTTATCTTAGACTTAGACAGTCAGATAACTTGTGACGGTGGTGCAAAGCACAAAGTACTACTATAAGGTTTTGTAAATACTGGAGAAACGTAGCGCAAAGTCTACTTTCTATAAGATTACTCTGTCAGAAAAACTGAGTAGAAGTGTCGTCTGGTTTAGCCTTTAAAAAACTCTTTCATTTGATCCCTTAGAAGCTTAAACACTGTAAATATATGCTAGAGAATGAAGATATGTAGATCTTTTGATGGCATGAGACTGTAGGTAGAGATGGTCTTGCATCTATGTGACAAAATGTGAATAAATATTTGGCATACAATTCTGACTGTTTTCAAACAAGAGACTTTGTGATGTAAAAAAGATGATAATGTATTAGACTGAAACAGTAAGTCAATTGCAACCCTGAGACAATTGTTTTCTAATAGCGTTAATGAAAAATCTCAGTAATATTGTCTAATACTAGAGATTAGGTTGGCAGGAAAATAACCAACCCAAATGTTTCTGGAGAAACTCGGTGCTTATGGCTTAGATGGGTATACTCTCCGCTGGGTTAAAAACTGGCTGGAGGGCCGGG
>JAOQGH010000019.1:74530539-74548467 GCA_025769975.1 Gallinago jamesoni
TTTGCTGAGTCACCAGCTGTGTTTCTTAAAGCACATGTGTAGGCTGTGAGGGCTGTCCTGCTGGGACCATGACTCTACTCAGCTGGTGTCTCTTGATAGAGCCAGAGCACTGTGTGACCACTTAACGCACCTTAAAAGTTTTTATTTTGTTTTTCACTTTATTTGAGCTAGATTTCAAAACTGGTTGTTTTTATCTTAGAAGTAGATTTCCTCCACAGTTTACCCAGATTTAAAGACCTGATTCTTTTCAGTTTCTTTGATATTATTAGCAAAGACCTTTCGGTTGGATTCTACTTTCTATTTCTCCTGTAGCTTTAATGCACAGAATTAACTGGAATTTTTAGGAATTCAAATCAAGAAGCTAAGAACAGGCCCTTCGCAGGGGGTCTAGCAGCAGGAGCAAATGTGCATTACTGGAGACAGATAATAATAATATGCTCTTCAGGGTAATAACAACTGTATTTAAAATTTGAAATACTGACAGGTTTCATATTCAATTAAAAAATAAATAGAAAATGGAGTTAATTTAAAAAAAAAAATAAAGCAACCCAACCTTTCAGAACTCATTCTCAGTGCACAAATGGAAATTGCACAGCCTTGTCTGTAGAATGAGCTACCTACTTCAAAACAAAAACAAAACAATCTTCCTAGGATTAGGAGGGAGTAATTGATAGCACAAATGAGAGAGATTCATCTGTTGCTTTAGAGAATGACTTCGCTCATCATTCAGTTCTGAAGTATCACTCCAGGATCACAAGGGATGTCAACAGGAATGTTACATCTGAGGAATCTGAAGGAGGTTCCTGACACAAAAATATGGGTTGTCAAAACTGTTTTTCTGTGTTGGTCCAATCCATCAAAAATAGTTATATCTTTTCTGAGTATTATTATTGATTTATGAAATAACAGATGTGTCTGCTTGTGCGTCTGTGTGTGCGTGCGTGCATGCACTGATAGGATTTTACACTCGCCTTCCTTCTCCACTGCCCCGAAGGGAGGAGGAAGACAGTTGCTAAAGGTAACAGGAGAAAGTGAGAAGAACAATGAGAACCAGAAGAGACCAACATGATGCACAGGGGTGGCAGATCAACGTCTTAGTGCTGTATCACAGAGAGCAGCGGCAGACCCAGTGGCTTCCTAGCTCCTACAACACCCTGCTGCAATGGCAGAGGATAATAACGGTTTATTTTGATAGGCAAACTACAACCTAGAGTGTAAAGGACAGAATTATCAAACTAGTACATAACTTTGTGTCTGTACACAGTCATCCTCATAGAAGTGCATTTGTAACAACGCCTGTGACTCCCTGGGACATCTCTTCACTGCACTGTCTCTTCTTTAAATCTGCTTTGCAAAGTTCCTGTGAAAGGATTCCATCTCCCTTCCCATTTCTACAACCTGTTAAAGTTAGTGAGAGCTCATGTAAATATACTACAGCTATGCTCAGTGGAGCATCTTAGGTCAAAATGTTGGAGATGCTTTGGATTTCACCACCTGTGATAAATGATATCTGATAACTGTGTATGTTTAAACCTATCTAAGTTTGCAGCTACTTATTTAGTCTAGCTCAGTGAAATTATGTGGAACTCACAGTTTGGGAAAGGACAGATTAGCATCTGAAAACTGAAAGATGAGGTTATTCTGCTGTCTCTTCCAAGAGCACAATATTTTACTCTTCAGTCTGTGCCCTATACCATGCCCCTCATCTACGTCTTCTTTCAAAAAAACTCAAACCCCTGAAGGAAATACTAAATATGTGATGCTGTGGAGGCAAAACTACAAATGGATCTGCATGCAAAGGTCTACTTGTGTCTTGTCTTGGGCCAGGATTAATGCAATATTGGCAAAAACATCATAGATCTATTATTTGAGGGCAAAGTTGATTTTTAAAATTATTATTAATGTGATACTTTTTTTTTTTTCCCGTGAAAATTAAAGAGATTTAAAAGGCTTTCTTCCTATTAATTAACATAGGATTCCTTTCTAGATTAGATGAATTTACTGAATTGGTACGAGGCCACCAACACACATGAGCATCAACAAAGTATGACTTGGACCACATGTAAGAAGGCAGAGCCTGCCATATGCAGATGTTTGAGCATGTGAGAGAGCTGCATGAGTAAGTGTGTTGTGCGAACAGTTATCTGTTTTTAAAAGCAACAGCTTGATGGTACTATTAATAACAGCTTAATGAATAAAGGCATTCTAATAAACAATATCTGTGATCAGATTCTCTCCCCAAATCGATACTCTATGGAGGGAAAGGAATTTACAACACAGAGATGTGCAAAACACAAGTCTGGCAGGAACACAAGGCTATGAAAATTAATGCCTGGTTTATTGACGGCCAACTCCACAGGCATTGATCATGGTTTTCAATAAGGCCTGACCATGGGGCTTGGTAAGTAAAGCTATTTATTGCACATTTTGCTGAAGTTCGTTCTAGGAAAGGATTAGTTTTTATGATGATCTGTTGCTGCAACAGTCTCCCTCCCTTCAGTAGTGACTGTCTTCTCTAGCACCAGGATTTGTTATGGAAGCCAGACCTCTCAAAGTCCTTTTCTGCCTAAGACAGACCACCTGGAATTAGAACGAATTAGTCTGTCGTTTTGTATAATTATACTCTACTTTCAGTAAGACTGAAATTGTTCTGCTGAGCCTTGACTGCCTGCAGTTCTTAGAAATTATGACCTTGAAACTGTTAGGAGACCACTGAAATGAATTCACTTCAGTAGCTTTCACAGTTCTTTGAGCAAAACAATTCCTGGTCATTCTGGCAAGGACTTACTCTAAATTGTGGTTCCAGAAATGGAAGACATAAAAAAAAAAATCTAATAGACTGAAGCAGCTAGACCGAATTTTCTATTTATTCTCAAACCTATCTATATTGAAAAAGGACTACAGCAAGATTAATGCATTAACTTTTCATTTCTGAACCCGGTTTTGATGCCACTAGAGGACTGAGAATTATTTAACTCCAGCTGTTTTGATGTATCATTCGTGAACTGGATGACTATTGTTTGTACAGTAAGCAGGCAGCCACATAAAATCATTCTTAAATGAATTCAGTGGAGCGCTCCCACCGGTAAAGGTTGATCTCTTGAAAAAGATAAAAAATTTACATGCTTTACTGAATTTGTAAGGGAACATGGTTCTTGCAGAGAGTGGCTAGAGGTCAGGCTTTACATTTGTGGGCTATAACTTCTGCTACTACATACCTTAAAGGGGTTTATACTGGCTCGACTTGTTCATTTACTTTTTGCTACAAGACTCAATCCCTGCTTCTGCTGGAATCCACATGACAAATCTAAACTGAAATCTTGACTAAAGCAGCTCAGCAAAATATGACCTACTGCACTTTGAGTGGTCCTCGATGGCATCTGAAGTACCCTAGTTTCTCTGAGGAGCACATGGTCCAGCAGAAACACCCAGCAGCTAGGAGAAATTACTCAGATTGGATTCAATGCCAGCTTCTGGCGTGACTCTGCCGTGCAGCACGGCACAAACAACTTTGGCTCTCAGAAACTCTTTCCAGCGCTTTTGTTTAGGCTGTACTGAGTGTAACGAGGCTCTCTGTCTCGCAGTCTGCTTAGTGTGTAACATAGCAGGTCCTGATTGCTCTTGATACTTATTAAAACTGCTATAAATGACCTTCTCGAGGTCGCGTGTAATAGGAGGCCAATGTGCACGAAAACATTTACAAAGCGTTATTAGGCTGCTACCACATTACCCTACCAGTATTACTGCCCTACTGCAAGCAACTATTGTCACTTACATCATTTAGGTAAGTGTGGCTGCCTATATCATTTACATAAAAAGGGATAAGTAACTGTCTGGATAAACTCAGCCCTGGCAACTGCATCTCACCAGGGATGAATTGCATGCAGTCTAGACCCTGGGCACAAAACCATGCTCTTCGATGGTTGACTTCTGAGATGCAGTGGTTGCAGAAAACCCACCTGAGAGTTCACAGCCAAGAAGCTCCATTCTCAACGTGCAGTGTCTTCTGCACACCTGAGGGTACAGACGTATGTACTGCGACTTAATTGGAGGGGTGAAGGAGTTAGCGTACGGGGTGTTGTTGTCCACGTTTCCACGAAACACCTGTGGTAAAGGTCATACTCATAAGAACGTGCCAGGAGGATTACTGGAGGTTCGGCTCATTTCCATATCTCAAAAATATCTGCATTGTTCTTCTGACCATCCTTGCACATTTCTCTGCAAACTTTTCCCAAATAGAGGCTGTTTTATCATTTCTAGTGCTCAACATCCAAATTTTTAAACAAACTCGACTGCCATGGACTTGCATCGGCATGTATTTGCCACCTGTGATCAATCAGGACCTCTCTCTTGTCATTCCTAGAAACTGAAGCTACTAATGCAACTAAATTATGTCTTCTTTTCTAATTAGTGTATTAAATAGTCCCAATTCAATTTACCCTGAAATTGTTTATGCTGATTGACATTTATTTTTTCCCCTCTACTTCAAGAACCTGATCCAACTCCCACTGAAGTGCACTGTAACCCTCCCACTGTTCGCAGGGGGAGCTGAATTAAACCTGTAAGCATTCTTCTATTCACTCCTCGCTCTAACCAGATATGCTTGTACTTTGTTTTCTTCCCTCATTATGTACCTCTTCACATGGCTTTTTAATTTCCTAATAGAGACACTATGCCTACTGCTGCAAAGTGCCTTAGCTCTATCTTAACTTCCACAGTAAAGGGATTTTTCCTGCTTTATGTGCACAACTCCATAAAAAATAAGTGATAACTATAAACTGTAAACACATACTTCCCACTGGATGATACTGTTTGTGCAGTACAGAGATTAGCATTGATGAATGGGTTCTATGCTTTGAAGGGTTAACACTAATCTGCCAATGTAATAAAACTAAATTGAAAACAGAGTAATGAGTAATTACTGGTAAACTAATTAAAATGAAAATCAGTTTAGTGTAATAAACAGGATTATTCCAGCCTTGGGACGTAGTATTTATACAACCATCAATTAAAGTATAAGAAATTCTTAGCAGACAGAAAGTGAAAATTTATTGATTTTTTTTTCAGAGAAAAATAATAACAAGGCAACCTATATCATACCATCAGGCAATTATGCTTATCTACTAGAGATACCTCACACCTCCAAAGGCAACTAAACCATAAGATATACTCATATACAGATGACTTAAGCTTACCATATCTTCATTTGTGCCTTTTACTTTATACATTGTCCATGACTTCCCATCATTACTGTATGCAATTTTGTAAGATTTTACGTATTCTGGACTTCCAATCCTCTTGGCACCTTGGGTTATAACTCCAGTGACTCGCATCTTCTTCTGCAGGTTTATCTGAAAAAAATAATACAATGTAATCACTAACCATCTACACAATTCTGATTCTAGATCCCTTTGATTCCTTTAATTATCTTTTTAATAAATGACAGAAAGGAAAAAATGTAGCTGCAGCATTTAAAATACTATCACTATACACTTACATTAATCCCTTTTATTTTTCATTCATTTTATGCACTTATGCACATAAATAAATGAAAAAAAATTAATTAAGAGCCTATACTATGCTTATGTCTTCATGTGTAAGCGTACACATGACACATTATATAGATTATTTCTGGTGTACGAGTGGTATATAGCATATTATCGGTACATAGGATTACTGCTATGTATTTCCTTCCTAAAAAGGAAATGTAGAAGTGTGGTAATTTACCAAAGTTTGAATCTTCTGTTCTATTACAAGCCAGTTTGCAATCCCACAGGCAGGAGCCTATATTAACTTCAGGGTAAAAATACATGGATGTTACACAAAGGACACAAATAGATGTTTCCTTGAGTGTCGCTGAAAATTCATATGTTTAAAGGTCACAGTTGACATGCTAATCCCAAAACAGTCAATAACAAAATATCAATGGCTATCAACGGGCACGAACATTTCCTCTGTACTGATCTGGTTGACCTCAACATCTTGAAGCACAAAAGAAGATGTACAGAGTGTCCAGCAAGAGTCAGACAACCTTAATTTTGCTTTCTTTATACATCTATGGTATAGGAAAGCCAACTATATTCTCTAAAAATTCAGAATGTGATATTCAAATCAAACAAAGCAGGCAGCGTCAGGCTCATCCCTGCAATGTAGTCAATCACGAAGCAATCTGTGCCAATTACACTCCCACCCTCTTGCTGGTAGGCAGCTGAAGTCTGTAACTTTTGCATCGAGTGAAGCTTAGCAAAGAGCTGTCAGACTGTGAGAATTGCATGAAGGTGCAGGCCGATGTGTGATAAAAGGAGACGAATGAAAATACCAGAGAGTAAACAACTGGGGCGATGTAAATAATACATCAAAATACATTAGCACTCCCTTCCTCAAAATGAGTCTAATCTCTTCTCCCCAGTTAGTGGAGCTGAACCCAGTGCACTCCCTGCTATTTGGGGTAGCAGCCCCAGTACAGGAATGTAGGGAATCAGAGACAGATCAGGTATCTGCTGTCCAAATACTTTAATCCCTTTGTTCTTTACAGTGTGGTCTCAAGATTTTCTCTCACTTGGCAATGTAATCTAGCCTCCATTAAGGATGTAGGATGATCAAACTTCAATGTTTCAATATCTTACTGTGTACGCAATAGGAAAGTAGAGAAAGAATTTTATTGCCTTTTTTTTTTTTTCCTGGGAAGTCTAGCTCTTCCTCTGCTACTTGTCTGAAATAATCAGGCTTCTGATATTTTTCTGAGTCAAAAGAAATTTCAGCATAGTTTTACCATAGTTCTCCTTTCAAGAAATTAATAAACAATCATACACCATTAAAATAAAAATGAGAGTTCTAGAGGTTTAGACCCATTGACAGAGGAGAAGCTGCCTATAAACAGATTTCTTACAGGATCTTTCTCAGAGGGAAACTCAGAAACATTTGGGGATTCAAACCTTCTTACAGTCATGAGAAACATTTTTTTTCGCCTTCATTCCAGGTTTCCCAGCAAAAAAAAAAAGACAAAAAAAAAAGATATTATCTTTATAAGAGAAGAGCTCTAGAGACTACTATCATCCCCTAACTATATTGACACAGAATAGTAACCAGTCAGACATCAAGTTTCTGGAATTCTCTTATGCAGATTTCATTCTCTATATGGAATTTAAGAATATTAATAAACAGGCAAGTAAAACAATTTTTCATATATTTACAAAATTTTTAATAAATGACTGAACACTATCTCCAAAACCAAATTAAAAAGCATAGACAAAAAGTAACCAATCATTGATTATTTACCTTTTATGTATACTAAGTATCTTCACACTTCACTGTTTGGGAAAATTAAGATATAATGCAAGACCAAATAATTTTTCTTTTATCCAGTTATACATATAAGTTCAACTTCATTCCCAAATTTTCTTATTTTAAAATGATAATCTAGGGGAGGATTTTTTGGATAAGAATTTCTGTGGATTTTTTTCCCCTGTTTACTGTTTACTCAGAAAGATTAGTTTCTAATGAAACCATGGCTTTAACCACGGGATATTATATTCCTACACTGGCTCTTTTCCACACGCCAGCCTCCATCTCTAATGCACAACCACTGCACTTCAAGAAGCAGAACAATGACAAAAAACCCACCCAAAAATAATCTGCTAAAGAGTGCAATACTATGGTAGAAACTCAAATCTCGAAAAAAAGAAAAGTCCTACAGAATGAAGGGAAGATCTGGTCAGATATAATCATTAAAAAAGAAGCAAAAATAAGTTAGTTTTTAAATACTCATTTATTAGACATACAGTTTACTCTCTGTTCTTTGACTTTCGGGATGTAAAAAGCCTGCCTTTGTTCCACTATATGCCAGCCTACTTTATACCCTTATCTGGAAGTCTATACGTATAAGCTACACAATTTTATTTACTTCTCTGTTTTAACAGTCTTTCTGTTTAGAGCCTTTCTTGATCAGTACCCATACTGTGAGTCACAAACTGAGCTTTGGCTTTAAGCAGTTTTGAGCTTGATATAACACTGGAAATAAAAACAGGATACTTTGTTTTGCAATTAGGTCTACATACTGTCAATGTTTGCAGGAAAATCCCAATGAAAGAGGAATAAAAAAAGCTTTCAAATCCCTGCAGCTTTCTTACATACAAAATCCCTATGGGGCTAACATCACGCCTGCAGTAGCTCCTTTCAGTGCATATGAATACACCAGGAATTAATTGGCTCTTTGTGTCTGGGTTCTTCTATGTGCTTTAAATTTTTCAAGTCAGAGCTTAGCAAAACTCAAAATATTACAACTATGCAATGACTATAATGAAGCAGGTGCTGAAATTTTTCTTACTTAATGTACTTCAGCAGGAAGCAAAGTTCCCAACATGAAATGTGAACTAGCTCTTTTAGCACTAAAAGCATTTTCAGAGGTATTATTCTGCAGCAATTGTGAAGAAAAACAGCTTAAGAAGCTCTTGTTTGTGGATTCAGATGCAGGAGAGAATGTTATATATTCTAATTACATGGGTGACTATGTTATAAACAAACAAAGAAGTGAAAGTCAACATGATAAGAAAAAGAATTTAACACATCTTTTTTAAAAAGGTCATTCAGTTATAAGGGACTCGTTATCACCACCTACATTAACTGGAAAAAATCAAGGATGATAGAAGATCAATATTATTTTGAGGGATTTACCCCAGTAATTTAAGTACTAATGCATGGCAAAGGCCTTGTAAGAAGAAGATAGTTGCATAGAAATTTGATGAAACTACTTACAGCAAGGAAGACGAGACTGGTCAGTTCTACAAGCCCAGCTTAACTTTAAGGTTATTTTGAGAGTAATAGATTCAGACTTGACACAGACCCTGTCCATGGAGCTCCATTCAGCCCTAGATCTGAGGAGCGTCCTGGCTCCAACATGGAATTAGGTTCCATGGGACCTAATTCACCTAACATAGGCCAGGGATTTGGCTGCGATGTTCATAAGCAGATCAAAAGATGCCTGTTGCCTTACATCCTCATGGCACAAAGCACTTTATGAAAGTTGGGTGAGGTGCCATTTAACACCTACAGATAATGAAATCTGCCTCAAACAGGTCTTGCGTTTCAGTGAGGAAGTTTTCTGAATCTACAATAAATAAGGAGCACTGCATTACGCAGGTAAAGCTGCATGTGAAGGAAAGCCAGTAGTCTGACATCAATTCATCTAAACCTGATGCTATAAGAAATAGATCATGTCTACACAATATATAGTGGATGGTGCAAAGTCTCCGTCCTGATTGTGTGAAAAATCTCAGCCAGAGCACAGGCAGATAAACAGTGCCAAGGGACAGTACCCATATAATACCCCAGAGTCAGTGCTGTATACGCTATCGAAGGCTGAATTCATGTGCTGCCAGCCACTCAGTGCCTTCTCTACCATGTCATATAGCCAAAACTAAGTAAGAAGAAAATCACTCAAGGCATACTCCCTCGAGTGTAGTTGTATGCTCAAGAGCTGGGTAAAAAATCTTCTCTGTCAGTTTAAAAAGTTCCCAGCATTTCTTGAAATTTCTTTCAACTGTGTTCCCTTCAATCACCACAATCATCCCGACTTTATTATTAGACCACTTTTATCATCACAGCAGGTTATAGAGTTGTGACCTCTTTCAATAGAAGGAGAAAAAGTAAGCAGCATGCTGTGTTTCATGCTCTTAGCACTGATTCTGTAGGAGTAATTACCTGTTAAACAATTTTCACTAGTGCACTAATGTTTTTGACTGCAAACACAAATCTGTTGTAGGATGTTAAATCATTCCATTGTCTACACTAATGAAGATGTGGCCAATCAAGATTTTACTGGAACTCAAAAAAAATCCATTTAAGAGAGAAAATAAGATAAATTAAAAATAGTATTTTCACAAGAGAAAGTCGCAATATGACCAAGGTAATTTTACAAGTTCCTGAAGAGTGTACAGTGCAACACTTTCAAAGGTAGTGCAGAACCAGTCCTGCAAATCTGCATGGTGTGTGGACAGCTACACTTTTAGGTGTGAGTAAATGTAGGACCAGGAGACTGGAGGGAACCACTTCACGTTTGTTTCCCATAAAAACAGGAGGGTGCTAAATAAACAGTCCAAAGAGCTCCACGAAATAAAGACCAAAAATAATTTCCCAGCATACTTAACAAACCTTAGAAATGTAGAAAAAGGACTAAAAGTCGCAGTTGTAATATGTCAATGCAATAGAACAGCAGAAATTAGGGATGGCATTAATGGAAGAAGTTCATATCCTGCTTCAATCTGTGATCCAATATTAACAGATTCAGTGTGCAGAAGCTATGTACTTGACAAAAAAACTAAAAACTCAGCAAGCTTCCAAGAAACGCTCAGATTAAAAGCCTCATGAAACATCTGTGAGACTGTAAATGTAGTTTTAGATGTCTTCATTCATAAACAGAAATGTAGTTTGGGTAGAACCGTGGTGTTTACCTGTTTCAGTTATGAGATAAAATAGCATTGCTATAAATAATTCTCCATCTTTTCTAGCATAAAGTATATGAATTGTTACTAATACTCACTGTTACCCATATAACAATAGGGTTGAATAAGGGATCAAGGTTATACTGGCATTCAAAGATTTATTACTGCAACCCTCCCCTGCTGATTTCATCAGTTTTTGAAGGACTGAAATTTAACACTTCTGCCTTTTTTTTTTTTTAAAGTCATAATTCTGATAAAGCTAGATAGAAAACACCCACAGAAATATTTTCTGATGAAAAATAGGGACACTTGCCAACGGAAATGTTTGTAATAAACTCAGGAGAGGAGTAACCTGACGTGATTCCTGTAATACTGGGAAACTTAGCAAGCCTGAAAGCTCCCTCCCATGTTTCCCTTTCCGTCTTCAAGCACCAGAGGCCCTGAACAGGACTTAACATTGCTGTTTCACCCTGATGTCTCATCAAGAGCAAAGGGGCTGCAGAGCAGGACTCAGCATGTGATGAGGTTTGCGAAGGTTGGAGCAGGTCAGTTACTATTATCTTCCCCGTTGCAAAGCATCGCTGGCACCTGGACATAAGGTGCTGATGTATCTTGCCCGTCGGTGGCTTTTTGTTACTCTCCTGATCAGCACTGTCAGCAGAGCTTCTCTGGATTTAGTTGAGGGCATTAATGCAGTCAGCATAGTAGCAGTGATATGTGTTTTAACTAGCATCCAGATTAGTCAACACAGTGATTTATCCACAGTAGCACTCCAGCTGTTGCTGCCATTCTGGAAGGGGTTTTATTACATGGAGAAAAGCCAACCTGTTTTATCTTATAATTGTGATAGTCTAGGAGAACTAACACGGTCATTTGCTATAGGTCACTTCACAAATAATAATTCCTAACGTGATTGTGGGATTGTACCTTGCAGACAAACTAATTAAATACTCGGTTATTTCTGATCCCAGACCCTTTTTGTTTCAGTTACATGGATGCATATCCAGCAACGTCTCTTGACAACTTTGCTACTAAATCCCCTGCAAAACTCACCCTCCCAATTCTGTTGTTTCCAGGCTGCCTTGTCAGTCTATCAGGCCTTATGGTAACAACAAACATCTCTCAAGTCTTCCCTATACACATAGCTTAACATCAGCCAACCATCTAAAAGCAACTCATCACCTTTGCTATCTTCAATTAAACTTTTTACATGCTTCAATTTAGGCATGCTGAATCAGAGATGCCAACTGGCCCACTAATTTAATTTGCCTTCCTGTGAAAAGACCAGAATATAGATTAAACCCTACTTGTACAGAAAACAGTAATACAGGGATTGTTCTGCCCATGTAATCCTAATAGGGAGGAACATATGTTATGAATATTACCAAAAAGCACTTTCTTCATTTGGCTTTTGTTGAGAACTTTCACTTTATACCTTAGAGAGTTTACATAATTAAACAGACTAAAAACTTGCTTGGTCTGTTTCTTCTTCTTATTAAGTCATTATTTTAGTCCCAAAGGTAGTTGTTATGAATGCCATTAACTGGATGATATGAATTATTCAAATACTGGCATATTAGACTGTCATCTCAAGAAGAGGCCCATAATCAATCTCACATTGTTCAGAGGTTTGTAGCCCTGTAAAATTTCATCTCATTTACAAAGTATTGATTAAATGGGTATTCACTACCTGCAATTTAAGGTTAGTTGAGAAACACTAAGGTTGTTCACTGCTATTATTATTCCTTTGTATACCCTTAATTTGTGAATACTCTTCCTGTCTCCCAGAAAGAACTCTTCCAATATGTCTAGAATATTTCTTAAAGTACCAGTCAAAAACGTGTAAATAAAAATGTCAGAGAAAATAGCTATAATGTATTTCCACTGGTAAAATAGCTTTAATCATTAACTCCTAAAGGTTAGAAGACAGGATGATAGACTAAGGTCACAGAAACATACATGCACTTTTCTTTTAATCCTACATGAAAACCATCTTCTTTAGGGAATAGAAGTAAATTCAAAAGGTATATTAAAATCACCATGAAAATATATCCAAGAAAAATTCTTATTGTGCCCACTACAAATGTCAGAGGTACTTTCTATTGCATCCTTCCATTTGTTTTCAAAGCACTTTGGTAGACACAGTCTGATAACCTATATCACCTGCCCTAAAGTTTGAAAGGGGCAACTGGGAAGAATTCCCATTCTGACTTCACTGGGCTTTGTCTAGGTCCTATGTATCTTCTCAGACCAAGAAATATTAAGGAAGAAGGAAATGTGCAGGAAAATGACAAGTCTGTTGCTCAGAGGAAAAAATGGTCTTCATTAGCTTTGAATATTAAAGCTGGACCTGGAATTACGCCCATGCATTGAAAGATGGAAGCTGAAGCAAAAACTGAAATAGCAGGGAACATGCAGGAGGTTAGACTCACCCGACACTGTGATATCTGGGCTTTTGTGATCCTTGCACATTCTCAGCTTATTTCAACACATGGAGAATCTAGAGCTAGTTAGTTCTTCCACCAGAACAAACCCAGTAAGTGGTAACAGTGTATCAAATGGTGCACAAGGGTATGGTTGAGAATTCTTAACCATAACTCACTTTCTAGTCTTTCTTTTTGTTCAGCTTATCTACAGAAATTAAACTTATTATGACTGTAAAGGAAGGGGAAGAGTTTACCCGAAGGGTGATTCCTCAGGCCACAATCAGCATGGGCTGTGCAGTGGGCAGACTTCCTTTCCTAGGTAATCTTGGCTATATCAGCCTTGGGAGATGTTGTAAATACCACAGTTCAAACCAGGTCTGGATTTTTTTACAAAGAGTCCATGAGGAACAAGTGACACAGTAGATCTGTGCTTGCAGACTCCCCATGAGTAGCCACTTTTCATGCTATCACACTTTAGCTACCCTTCCTCACCCAGTAATGAAATGCAGATCAGTAAGGAAATGCAGATCACAAAACACACAACTTTATCCCCTTTCTTCCTTTTCAAGGCAACCCTAATCATTGTATACTTCCTTAAAACTTTCTTTTCCAATGTACCTGGAATTCCGTGCTAGCTTTATGCTGCCTGTCATGCTGACCATACCATCCCTTTGCTCTTCCCATATACTTGCAAGTACCTTGTCTAGTTCGAGCAGAGTCTTTTAGTTGTCAGGTTATAGAGAAGCCAAAGCACATTAAAGTTCCAGCTGTAACTAGGACTTCTGACTGATCTGGTAATGCTGCTGATACTTAGGTCAACTGTTAGACTGTGTGACAGCTGTTAGACACTGTTGTGACAAAATTTGTGGGAGAAAGATGAATAGTAAATCTGGAGTTTCTGAAAGCAATCCTTCCCACATATTGTGATTTTTGAGAATAATTTGTTAGTTGCTATGAGACCGGTTGTGTAGGGAGAGAGGCCAAGGTTTTAGATGGGCACAAGTGGAATAAAGAGGTAGACTAGTAAGCACACAGAGGACAGATAGCGATAGCTTTGTGAGTGCTGAAAAGACTATGCCACTTACATGATTTCTCCACCCACAGATGCTTTTACAGAAAAGGAAAAGGTGGCTCAAATGATTAATCCCTCCCGAACCTTAAGAAATTGGCTGAAAATTGGTTGAATCATAACAAACACACTCATAATACATTTTTCATTACGTCTTGAAATTAATCAATAGAGAAAAAAGTTCACATATAAACACAAGAGGTTACCCTTCTGTGAGAATTTCCAATCATTTTAATTATCTTTTCATTTTTCCTCAAAATATTTTTTCCTTCTACAAAAGTTGACAGGCAATAGATCAGATTAAAAACATTAGAAGTTGCTTGGTTTTGCAATAGACAAAGAAAACCTCCTCAAAATCTGAAAAGTCTCACTGAAAAACTCAAGACTCGACCTGCATCTCTTTATCTTAACCACTCATGGAATAAGAAGGTTTTAAGAGTGCAAGAGTAAAATACACTCCTGTTTCTCAGTCCACAGAATTGATGTTCCACTGAAATTAGAAAGTCTTTGAGATGACTAGAACACGTTATCATTTACAGGGAAGGTCAAGGAGTATGAGTTTACTCTAGCTCTTGTTTTCTGCTGTATTACCTTGGTGCTGTTTGCTTCCCATGTTTCCAACAGCCTATATAAAACAGTAATTTTTCTCCACCAGCTGTAAAATCGCAGAGAAATAGGCAGGTGCAGTCAGAGACCACATGCTTACTTTTCTACAGCTAGAGCTGTATCAAGGCTTTGCTTCAATCTTCATCCTACAGATTGCTCTGCACAGCTGTGACCTACCTATACACATATGAACTCAGCATAGATGTCCTGCTCTGGGTCTGCATCAGCATAGAGGTAAGTGTATATACACACCTCTGTGCCATGCAAAAAAAATTAAAAAATCTTAATATATTGGCATGTTATTTTACTTTTTTCTAGCACTTTGTTTCCTGAACCTTAGCTGTAATGAAGTAACTTGAAACACCTCTTGTCTAGGAGAGCCTAGCAGAAGAGTAACTATAAGTGAGGATCTTTTGCTTTGACAGTTTTGAAAGTGTTTACAACATAAAATATTACTTGTTTGACTATCACACATCAGCATAGCAACATCTTATGGATCTAGGTGCTGTCCTCCCCATGAGAGGACCCTGATGCCCACACATCACTTCGATACAGTTGGTGAACCCCCACATAGGCACTGGGGCATCTTCACATGAAACATATTATTAGCAGAACAAGCCAGATGGACAAACATTTGCTCATTTCAGTGTGTCTCCACTTGTTGGTTTGATTAATGTCAGGTTGATAAATGTGAAAAACCATTAAGTTAAAATAGATGGTGTTACAGCTGCATGAAACAATGCATTTAAAAGTACTGTTACTTCAGTCGTTCAGCTATATTACATGGAGTAATTAAGGAAAGCTGGCATGCAGGCTGACAGAGCATGTTATGGATGGTGTTTATAACAGCATCAAGTTACTGTTGCCATGGGGATGCTAACTCTGAACTCACTGCTTTTGTGTATCTGAAATCTCAATCAAAAGTTGTTTGAATGTGTCTGTGTGTGGGTGTTTGTGTCTACAAAGAATCAAACTAGGAGATAGAAGACAATATCAAACAGATACCAAGTTATGGGACACAAGGGAGTATCTGGATGATTATACTAAGCAGTGGGCTGCCAATCTTCTAGTCTCCTTGTCTGTTTTGAGTACATAAATTATATCTTTCGCCTGTTCGTTAAACGTATAGATGTTGAGGGAGGTCCATAGCTAGTGGACATTGGTATTGAGTTCACTGAAATCAATGAACTTATGGCTGACTTTTACCAGCTGACGATCTCTTCTAATTCTTGCAGTTCAAAGGTTCTACATGGGATAGTTTCGAGATAATTTAATTGCACTTTTGTTATTAGTTTTTGTTCTCCCTGCCAAGGGTTTTCAGGTACTTGCTACCACTTGTCAATATCTCCCAAGGAAATACTGCTATGATATTATGTCAAATTTTGGATTACTGACAAAAAAAATGCAGAGCTTTAATAGTTTTTTCAGCATTTAACTTAGCAGATTAAGTCTTCCTATATGGTTCAAGTCACCTTACATGATGACTCTGAGATTGTTTTTCATCAGGTTCACTTGGCCGTAATATAATAAATTGAGAGCTATATTAAGTAATATTAAATATTTAATCTATGATGACAGGTATTTTTGGAAGCTGATACAACAGTACTCATGAATGAGGAAATGAACTTTGACAAAATGAATGGTTTGACAGATGGTAGTTTGCTTAGAGCTCTTACTAACAGATGTTTGAATGAATGTTCTGCAAGACCTCTGTGTATTTTGGGTTTTAACATTTTATTAGCAAATAGCTATCACCTGGTGTATACTCGCTCTTTGGAAGTTCTTGATGTGGAAACTGCTATTTTTTTCCCCTTTGCCTTTCTTGGAGGAGAAATCCCAACACTTTATTGATTCCTGCTTGGGGAATGATGGAACTTTATTATAAGTACATTTTTATATGTCACAGTATTTATGATTAGGTTTGTGTGATTCACAGAGGCACAATTAACTATGGCAGTATTAGGGACTGCAAACCCCCAAAATGTGTGTCAGAGAACCAGAGATGGGTTTGAAACCACAGCTGGTGTGGGAGACACATGTAAAAAAAAAAAAAAAAAAGCTATAAATGAAAACATACATTCTACCTACTAGAAATATTCCATTATATTTGGGCTTAAAACCAAAAAACCTTCTCAGTAATCACTAAATAAAGAACCAACATGGCTTCTGGAGCAGAAACTGAACTTAGATTCTCTCAAAGTATCTTCATCATTGTGCTGAACAATTCTTCCTAATTTTAAACTATCTTAATGTAAAGATCATATCCAAGAACACACCAATACACTATTTTGACCTCAGACATATTTTTTGTGAATGCTGTGTGTAGACCATACTTAAGGAAGACTCTTGTGCTCCGTTTTCTCTGGGTGAACATGGCCACCACCCATGCAGCATACAGGCTCTGAGCACACCCTCCAAGGCACCAGACATTTCCATGCATTTCATGGGATGCCCAACATATTGGTCCCTAATTAATCACTCTTATTAATCACTTCTTATTTATAAGAACTAGATTTTTGTGGCTCTAACTGGACCTAGTTGACCGTACAGTTCTAAATTACAGAGGAGCCTGGGACATTTTCACCCTGAATCTGCTGGGGTAGATTCCTTTCCACCACAGGTCTCCTTTTTTATTAAGAATTCTGAAGATTTTAAAAGAGATTATAATAAAAACCTCAGAGCTTCAAGAAATATAATGAAGACAATTTTTTTTAGAACTGTGCAAAGTTATTAATAAAGAAAAAAATATTACTTAAAGCATGTGCATTGAGAAGGTAAAAGTAAAGGGGGGGTTGTTCTCTTTTCCCAAGGTGATAGGACAAGTGGAAATGGCATCAATTTGAGACAGGGGACGTTTAGCGTGGATATTAGGAAAAACTCCTTCACTGAAAAGGTTGTCAAGCATTGGAACAGGCTGCCCAGGAAAGTGGTTGAGTCACCATCCTTGGAGGTATTTAAAAGATGTGTGGATGTGGTGCTGAGGGACATGGTTTAGTGGTAACATGGCAGTGTTAGGTTAATGGTTGGACTCAATGATCTTAAAGGTTTCTTCCAACCATATAACGATTCTATGATTCTAAATAAACCAGATGTATTTTAATTTAGACTAGAATACTCACATATTCAAATTAACAATTTGAAGTTGGGTGGTTTTTCCATCAAACTGTTGTATCTCAAAATATGGAGTTTCATCTGAACTTTGGCATGTAGTTTCAGAAAACCCATTTGCAGAAAAATTCAAAAAATGCTAGAATTAGAATGCTATTTTCATCCGTTCTATATAAGACTTCTAGCTTTTTCATTTTGAAATCACATTTGACATTCAAAAATTGACCCCCAAAAGAATAAAAATATGAAATAAAGCTGGAAAATGGATGAATTATTTGAA
>JAOQGH010000019.1:74548567-74624819 GCA_025769975.1 Gallinago jamesoni
ACATTTGACATTCAAAAATTGACCCCCAAAAGAATAAAAATATGAAATAAAGCTGGAAAATGGATGAATTATTTGAAAAGTGGATATGCTTCCCAAAAATATTTTGATATTTTTGTATGCAGTAAAAAACTAAGAGTAAAAAGTTAATTAATCAACCTGAACAAACTTATTTCCCATTTTTTGATTCTGCAACAAAACTGAGCATACAACTAGTTTTGCAAATGAATCTTTCTCCTTCTCACAACAATAAAATTAAATATTTGAATATTTTATTTAAAAGGCAATCGGTAACCTACTGATGCCTCTGGAGAAATGGTTCCTGCTGTTGTAACAAGAAATAATAAAATAGCTTTTTTATTTTTCTAGTTAATAACTAACACTTATATACAACAAGTTTCCAGCAACAGTTAAGGTCTTCAATCATAGTTCCCACACAGTAGTATGATACCCAGTTAATTTTTCTAATATTCACCAGATGTAAGTATGCCCAAATCTGCTCTTGGTGGCTGTGGATTAATACTGACCTTGTAAAAAAAATCCATGTCTAGACCACAAAGCACTTTAAAAAGAGCTGGTAGGCTCTTGTAGACCACTCAAATTATTGCATCATCAGGCACATTCCCCACAGGGATCCTCTTCACACTCACACTCAGGAGACAAACAGAAATTAAGGAATCTCTTGTTCTCAGATATCAAATCTTAGTCAAGGTACAAAACACTGGAAGTTTCATGGGAACCAGCAGGCATTGATCTTTCCACTCACTCCCTTCTTAATTGACTGGCCACAGCCAGGACCAGAATATCAAATTTACCTCATCCTTTCCGTAATGAAAACTGTCCCTGACCCCTTTTGACTCAAAACATCATCTCTGCCAAGTGTGCCAGTCTTTACTTCCTACCAGATTTCACTGCACCCAGATTTTTTGCCTTAAATCTGATACCTTTTACCCTGTACCTCTTCTATGTCTTCACCCACCTTATTACTTCCGAGACTGTGATGTGTTTCTGAGGTTGATATCTTATGGTCTCTGGTGCACTGGCTGCCCAACCTAGCCCAGCCTGCCCTGCGATGCAGTGGCAAGGAATCACTCAAGCTCTGCTGTGAGCTATTTCTCCACTCCAGGCTCCCTGGTATAAATCTTTCTGTTGTTGGGCAAATTAACATTTTGGAAGGTTCAGCTGTGGACTGGGAAACCATTGCACTATATTATTTGCAGAATAAAAAGACTGTGCTTACCCTAAAAGTCTAAAGAAGCAAGACATCTTATGGGAGAATGTTCATCCACCTTGCTCTCTCATCCCTATGAGAGCACCCTTCTGCCAAAGTTATTGGTACATTTTAATGGCAAACTTAGGATTTTGGTACTTTAAAACAGTCCTCACATTGCTAGCTATAACAAATTATTCTATATTGTCTTACAGTGTTCTTCATGATATTCCACTTTATGCATTTTTTGGCATATCCACCATGGCTGAAGTCTTTATGTGCAACAGGAATAATAACAGCAGTAATATAAAAAAAGATAATATTTTATGGAAGGAAAAGGAAAACAGCAGTGAATAGAGGAAAAATTATCTTAGAAATATTCCTTCTGGGAAGTGAAACTGGGAGAGAAAAATAAATATCTAAGGGTATAGGCACGGATCACTATGTTAGAAATCACTAAAGAGGAATAACATTTAGAAGGTCCTGCTAGCAGGTTTGCATTAGAGATTAACAATTATTATGGCGTTAGATATGCTAGAGAGAGAATAAAAGCGACAATCCTTGCCCATGGCCATTTGTATGCTGGTCCACACTGCCTTGAGAAAAAATATATATGAAAAGAAGAATGTAGATATGTGAAAGGAGGGAATAGAGATGAAGTGGAATGAGAATAAGAAGAAACGACCTATATTGCAGCCATGAACATAAAAGGAAAAAATGGAAAAGAGAAACCAGTACTCTCTTAAAAAAAAAGTTTTGACAAAGAACTAAAAGTGACCATTTTGGTTATATCTGATGAATAAGTAATGAAAAGTAGAAATGTAGGATTTTCTCATTGTATTTGAAGACATTACAAGTTAGTGTCACTAACATAGTGGTAAACAGTATACACAGGTGCTATTTTATCACAGCTAACTACGAGGAGAAACAGAGGTCAGCAGAACTTTAAAAAGGAGATATGACTTACTCTGACTTTAATATGCTTTCAGAAACATGGTCACTGACCCTTTAAATCACAAGCCAATTACAAGCATTGTAGTGCCATTGCTAATTACATGCTGAGAGTGTAAATTTAAAATGGCAATTTCAATTTTCAGTTCATTGGGAGAATGCAGGAAAATGAAATTGCATACTAATTAGTTCATGTGTGTCAGACACCTGAAAGATTAGAGAAAAAAACTCTGCACTCATTACAAGTGAGCTATAAGCAAAAGCACTCAAACCTTTCATTTGCCACACTGCATATAAATAAAGAAATTAAATGACAAAGAAAATTGATAATGATGGAAGAAGGCAAAAATAGCTACAGGCCTTTACATATGTATACTTTGGGGGACTTTGCCCATTATACACAGTTTCCTTTAGAATTTATCTAGCATTAGAAACTCTAAGAGATTAACAGGCTTCTGCTTCAGGTTTACTGCACAAAATGCCAATTTACATTTCCTAAAAATGGAGTTTCTGGTTTTGTAACTTTCCACCTAACCTCTGCCAAACATTCACAGTTTTTCAGAAGCAGTCTTCTGGACCAGGTGCTTTGTCACTCAGACCAGCATGGAAAAGCTTCCATAGACAGACCCCTCAGATGAGGATCTGGGAAGAAGTTGAAGATATGATAAGAAAAGTAAAAGCTATGAGTAGGCTCTCGTTAGAGGGAACATTTCGCCTACAAGACCAGAAGGAAGGTGTCCAGAAGCTGAGCACAAATCAGAGTGGGCTGACTTTTTGTAACCTTCCACGAATGCTTATGAAGTATCTCCCTGGCCATTACAGAAGCTGGGCAAAAATAAGATATGGGATTTCTGCTTCTTCTTTTCTCTCAACAGAAACTGTTCACCCATATACGGGTCAGGCAGAGTCAGTCTCTTAAGAGTGTATTTCATGCTTGAAGAACAAGACAGTGCTCTGATGTAAAGAAGTACCATGCAGTACATAAAATGTCAGTTTGCGGAGGTCTGTACCCTTGCCAAATCAAAACAGGCTTTCTGTGGAAAACTAAAAAGCACTTTTTCTCTACAAGTATCATCTCTCTGACAAATTTAGATTTTCTGTTCCCAGGTGTTTTAAGGAGAAAAGTCTTCAGAAAAGGGGGAAAAAAATTCTCTCAAGAATTAAACTTCTGTTTTTAAATTACAATGCTTTATTCTGAACTGAAAAGAAAAACAAGTTCTGTGAAAATTATAGACCCAAGTCAATTTTTAAAGAAAAATGAGAAGAAAAAGAAGAGAATGCTAGGTGCTTAGTACACATTAATCATATAATTTAATTAGCTACTATAAAGTCCTTTCATACTCTGGCTGTTAAAATTAGAGAATAACCTGCATGGGATTGGTGCTACTTAGATTAGGCCATTAACTCTAAGAAAAGAACAAATTGTTCAAACCTGATACCTTGGGCTGAGATCTTAGACACATTTGCTCCATTGGACTAACCTTCCTTCTAGGTAAGAGCAAAGGGAAGACTTCCCTGGGAGCAAACTCCAAGTCAGATGTAGCCCTGGTCTGGGTAGAAACTGGCAGAGCTGCCTGACAGCCACCTCCACAGTGAGTGGTGGCTTTGCCAAGTAGAAATGTGGAAGAGACAGACCATTATCTATCCCCATCCAGTTCATCTCCTAGTAAAGACGTGTCTAGGGGGCCAGTGGTAAATGATTTGGCTTTTTTTCTGCAGCTCATTTAATAAAGCCCCCACTCTAAAGCAGCCCAGAAGCTACTGTAACTCTGACTTTTTCATTATCCATTAAAGTTAGATTAGTTTTGTACTCCTGTGAAAATAATTCTGCTCAAGTCCCTTAGCGTTATTCTTTCCAGTTCTTTTTCAATGTATAAATTCCACAGACTTCCTAACCCCTCTGGTCTTTACGGAAGGAAACTGACTTAAGATACATTGAAGGGCCTTTGTGTTTTCGCTCTGCAGTGAATAACAAACAGTAACACTGGCTTCATTTTTCAGAACTGACAAAATCCAGCATTCTCACCACACCAGCTTCAGAAAACTTAATCAAACAGCGCTTTGTGCCTGCTCTCCAGAGAAGAAAAATGAACAGGTAATCCTGTACGCTTTTCTACCAAACATCTGGGAACTGCTCAGAAAAATCACAAATGGTAGTCAGTACAAAAACTTAAACGAAAATTATGCCATGTACATGAAGGTAACTTCATGAAGAATGTATCTAACATGCTCAAGGGACATATGGATAGTTCACCTTAGGGCTGGTAGACGTGATGGTCCATCTTCTGCTGCTCCTGTGGCGGGTTCATGGGGAGGGATGAACCCTCTTCACATATTGATTTTAATGATTAATACAAAAGGTTTTTGCATAGATATATAGCATCACCTTTATTAACTAGCAGCTGAAAATGCCATAGCTTAGCCCAATTCACATATCATGAAAGGAAAACACCATAAATGTAAAGAGCTACATGAATCACTAGATAATAATTGCCTTCATTAAAATACAGCCACGGGACTTCATATTCACTGCTTCATGACTTTTACTGAAGTCATTTGCTGGGTGCAAAAAATCCATTCCACAAAGAGGGCACTGCCGTTTGAATTACTCTAGCAATAACATCCTTGAATGGAAGTGAAAAAAAAGTGTCTTTTCAGCCCCATGGATTTGGTTAAACTAGCAGCTATTTCAGCCTTAATTAAAACAGTTCTTGTTACTTCCAGCATGATGCACACAAATGCTTAACCTGGTGCCCAGAGCAGCTCAGCATAGAGGACAAACTACTCCTGCAGGCTCTGGTACGGCCAAAATCACATTAAAGCACCCTAGAAAAATGCCCAAGGCTGCATGTGTCAAAGTATCTCCAACTTGAGATATTGCTGTGAAATGCTACTGAAGACCCAATGAGCATATGTAGCGTATGTGGAAAGCAGCTTCCTTGAGAAGAGTCTTTATAAATTTTCTTCCATGGTTTAGAGCCACAATGGAACATTCACACACGTTTTTTAAATAAAAAGATTTGAGCATTTGTAAAGTCAAGATTATTAGTGTTTTGCAACTAAATAGTCCCTTTTAGTCTAGGCTACATTTCTGATGGTGAATAAGAATCTATCTGTTCGTTTACCACTTGTCTTCATCAGTTTCTTAAGTGACTCTGGCAATTGAATCAAGAAGATTTTTTTCCCTCCTCAGGTCCATCTGTTACCTGAATCCATGGCCATCTGTCATTTTCTGCAGCAGTCCAAGCATTCACAAGACCCTTCTTATTAAGCCGTGCATAGTATGGATACCATTTCTGGAGTCCAAAAAGAGCTCGATGAGTGGAGGACGCAGTAATTTGCTGATTTGACACAATTCCTCCCTCTATCCCTAGTGGGCCAGAGCATCCTGAGAATGGAAACAAGAAAACAAATTATTGGAACTGAAATGATCAACTCTTCTGAGTCCCAAGTGGCTATGATTACAAATAGCATACAAACAGGTCCCAAATGTCACATCAGATATGTTATTAGATGAGATTTAAAGCACTTGAGTAGCATCTTCCTTTTGCAAAAATGAATAAATAAATAAACTCTAGAAAAATATTGCTTGTAAATAACTATTCCCATTGCAAAATTAATGAAATAGATTAAGCTTTCAATTTCTCTTAGTTCATTCTATCTGAAGAATTGTGGTTTGGGTTTTACAGATACAATGAGAGAAAATGATCCTTAGATTCAAATATTGAAATAATTGCTAAAAGCAAAATTCTGCAATTACAGCGATATTGCTGCTCTTGCCATAGAGGTTAGCATTTAGCCAATTCACTACAGACTGTTATTGCAGTTATCTTTAGAAATATGAAACTAGACACATTATATTGTTCAGTTACATTAAAAATAGTTAAAAATCTTATACATCTAATCAGCAAACCACAGTGTAAATATATAACTGTAACATTCAAGTGCTCATAATTTAGTGTGGTATTCATCATTCATTTATACACCAGAGATACTTGTAATCTCTTTTAAAGTCAAGATATTTCTGCATACATTTTCTTCTGAAGCCATTCTGTTTGGGTACAGGAACAAGGACATTCAGGTATTGTTAGCACCGCAAGAAATTTTTTTAAAATTCGTTATATGGAAATAATTGGCAGTCACCTACTATTTCATTGAATTTCAACCAAAAATATGATAATTTTTTCTCTCAATATTGATGCAGAGTATAAAGATGAGCTAGTTGCAAGAACTACTGTAGCTGGCAATCTTGCTCAGTTGCCCAAAAGTCTTGTTGTGTGGGTCAACTGCACTCCAGCAGCTTTGAACACAACAGGGCAGGGCAGATGTTTACTTACACTCCAGGTTTTCTCAGAAACCTGGCAGCATTTCACCTTAAGCAGTACCCAAGAACGAACTCTGAAATGGTATTGCTATGAAATCCTTACAGCATATGGGCAGAAAGTCACAAATAATCTAATTCCTCATTAATTTAAAGGTACAGAGAAGAAAAAAGTGACCAGTGCAATTTGCTCCTTTTGGCAGAAGCTGAGGCAGGGAGGCAGCGCCGGGAGTCACTGGCAATACAATGCCTGGGTATTGCCTGTCACTGATAATGGAGACAAATACAAACAAAATGGCATTTTTAAGTTGATTACAGATCAAGGGCCATGGGCAAGTACATGCTTGTGCTTGGAGAAGATAAACCAACCCCCCCCTCCCTCCCCAGGTAGGGTTCTGAATGTGTTACTTAAATAAAAAACCTCGTTTACTTTCAGGATGCACTTAAGCGAAATCCTGGCCCCACAGAAATTAATGACTGACTTGCACTGTGTGATGATTTCATCCACATTTTTAATAGCCCACAAGGCTCGGCTAGAATCTGAAGTCCCAGTTCTACTTTTCTGTGTCATGTATCACCCAAAAAGAAAGGCAGTGCATTGACTTATAACTCTGTTGAAGCTGCACAAAATAGAACAAAATGCAGCTCTCTCCTGCTGCTGTGCCAGACGCATAGTAGGGCCAGAAGAAAACAAATTCTTCGTCACCACCATACGCAGGCACAATATAGGATGTATTCAAAAAACCCATGTATGTTGGAAAAATGTCATCTTACATCATGTTGTCATGCGTTACTTAGAAAACTGAAAGACCTGTTCAAATCTTAGCTCTGTTTCTGAAATCTTTTCATCTAACCAGAATAAATTCCTTTGGTGTACAGACTGCCACATCTGCTTTCAAGTCAGAGGTAAACCACTCCACTTTCCTAAGAAAATTGTGTGTTTTTCAAAAGTTTCTTATATTTACTTATTAAAATATCTTTGCCATTTCATAAAGGGAAGGGACCTGCACACAGGAGTGTCTATATGTAGGTGTAACTCGCAAACACACACATGTACATATAGAACTGATTCCAGTTTACCATGAAGCTACCCCTACCAGCTGCATATATATTCTGTGTATGTACAGCTATATTCTACGTATATATTCTCATCTCATGGTGAGGAGCACAGGGATAAGTACCCCAGCCAGCCCTGCTAATGCTACCCAGTGACCTAACAGGAAAAATGTCTGCACAAGCACAGGGCCCCAGCGTGCACCACAGCCAGTGGGGCCTAGAATAAGGGTATTTGGTGTTTGAAGAAAATTTTCAAAAGAAGAACATATATTTGATGCCAAGACCTTTAGCCTCTTATAGACACATCCCAGCTTTGGCAGACTTGGAAGAGATGTGGATATCTTTTTATTTTATTTTTTTTCTTTTTGCTTATCAGCCTCTGTTAAAGGTGCCGAAAGTTTTGATTTGGGGAAAGTTTTGTTTTGAAGGCCTTTTGGTTCCTTTTGGTTCTCATGCTTAGAAGCATTAAAAGGTACTTTAAATATGTCTGAATTCCTTACAAGAGAAAGGAGAATTTTCCTTTCTAAACTGAAGGCAGTTAAACTGCCAAGTACAGCACTTAACTGTACTTTGTCAGCTATTACCAAATATAGTCAGAAATGTTTACCTTCCTTAGCTTTAGGAGGATTATTCCTGAAATCCAAAGCAAATCTCTACCTTCAGGGAATACATACTTCATTGTACAAGCTTCTTATTTTAATTGCAGTTTCAGTCTTGGATTGTCAGTTTTTCTATGTGAGTTAAACACAAAATTTACCACTCCTAAAAATAAAATTACCTCATTAGAGATACTTTCTACTTTGGTGTTCAGTTCAAACATAACAACATGAGATGTGTAGGAAATATGCGGCTGGACAATAATTTCTAAACAATATTAGCCTTACAATGTAATATGTATGTACCCACCACTAAGACCTGTCTTTAGAGGACCATCTTCTTTCATTGTCCTGAAGGACATCAGATCATTCTCATGAGGTGGGAAGCTTGGATTAAGAAAAAACTGAATCCTGCTCAAGACCAAACAGGTCTTTTGTGGGTCCAAATCACAGAACTTGGAATGCAATCCTGCTCTGACCCAAACAGCGATGATGAATTGAGAAATTTGCCTGGCAGATGAGTCCAGAGGAGGAATCCCATCCAAAGCTCTCTCTTCCTAAGACTTAAGATACCTCTATGTGTATCATAAGAAGTTTTTTTGACTAGTCTTGCCTTGAACTTGACCACATTGAATTTATCCTTCTGTTTCATAGTCAGGTCAATGTGTATTTCAAGATATTTTAAAAACTCCTCAGTCCATTTTAATATTGCTAAGAAGACTTCTTATCAGATCATTTTGGTATCTTTCTTATTTACTGAATAGCCAGGACTTCAGCAGAGGTTTTGCTAGGGCTCTGCGAGTAAGCTCCTTCCACTGTTAAAACTGCCCATTTACCCCTTCCTACATCTTTATTTTTAATCAGACATTATTCTACAAGAAAACCTTTCAATTTACTTTCTTTCATCAGTTGAAAGGAAATACTTGAACACATTTTGTATAGTCAAATACCACACAGCAAATGGACTTCCCTTAGCCATATGCTCATTAATTTCTTCCAAATATTCCAATAGATTTGTGAGTCATGCTTTCTCCTTACAAAAGCTCTAATAGGGCTATTACTTTCCAAATTCTCAAGAAATTTACTTTGTCTGAAAATTCTCAGCTGAATAACCTACCTCTGGTTCCATCAAACAGGTAATATCAGTAAAGGACTGGTTATAGACTAGCTTCTGCATAAGATATTCAATTTGAGACACAAACAATACTTCCTTTCAAGTTAAGATATCAATTATTTCTTTTAGTGCATAAGGGCTGTGATATGCCATTGCCTACTAACAATGGTGGAAACAAGCAAATTCTGCTTTTGGAGATTGTTCTTTAAATAAAATTGAGATATATATTTTGCAGAACAAGTACAAGATGTATTATATTTTGTTCTTAAACATCTGCTTCTGTTAAATCCACAGTTCATTTAACAAAAATCATGACAACTTGGGAAACTGCAGTCTCCAAGGGAGTAATAATACCACTACAATGACTCTGTACAATTCAGTCTGGTCAAAGTTAGCCATTAAATAGAAAGACATTTTTATTAGTTAATACTGACACATTGGGATATGACAATCAGCTTGATGCAACAAAGTAAAAGAAATAGAACAGCAATTAAAAACGTGCTTGATAAATTCATGATACAGATTCACAAGGAAGAATTTGTCATCTGGAACTGTTATTTTAGTGTCATTAAGTAGCAAAATACTAACTCAAGCAATATTGTTTTTAATCCTACAGTGAGAATTGGTATGCTCTAAATGAAATGCTATTGACTATTCTCTTTTTCTCATTAAACACTATCCCAAAATGCCCTGTTGTCCAGGAAGATGATAGAATGCAAAAGTGTACCAATGGGCTACATGATTGTGAATAGATCCAGTGAACAATCCACGGGAAAAGTCAACAACACATCCTAAAAATGCCCACCAACTCATGAGAAGATGACTTGCTTATAAAACCTCCTTGAAGGCTTCTTTTACAATTGCAGACTTAACTAGGTCTGAAACGTTATGTACCATTTTCCACCACAAAGCAAGTGATCATTTGTCCAGATTTCACTTGTAGACTAGCGGTATGGGGATCAAATATCTCCTCAGACAAAAAGATGAGTTTGGCGTTTCTGCCCTAATCTCTTACAACAAAAAACCCTCCAGCTGAGCAAAAGCATTTGTGCAAAAGGAAATAGAAGATGATGACAGCTTACTGTGTTTTACATTGGTATCTCTTCTGAGGTAAATTAGAATAGGGAATAGAATATGTCACCAATTCCCCCTGAATGGAAGACAAACCATTTTTAGATAAAGAATTACTCCAGTAGGAGATAATACACAGAAAGCAGTGTGTAAACGTGTTACTTGAGTATATTTAATTTGGACTTCTGCATTTATGTCAGTCCACAAATTAAGCAAAACCTGCTAATGGTTTAAAAATTGCTTGAAAATGTGAGGATTATGCCTCTGCAAACAGAAGAAAAAGATTTCTTGTTATTGATGATGAAACATGCCTGATTTTGCAGCATGAATATCTAGCTTTCATTTCCTCTGTTGGTTTGTCTCTAGCTAACGTCATCAAAACAAACAGATGCAAAATTGAAGGCAAGCTGAAAACAAATCTGCTTTAGACATCTGCAATCCTGCTTTTCTCCAAGCACCTCATTTTCTGGAATGAGATTACTTTGGCTGTGCTTAGCATAGCACGGTAATTGTACTGAACACAAACCCTGACAATGGGATTACAGATGACCTCTGATATTGCACTAATTAATGCTGCTCCCCAACATGTAGTCTAGGCTTCTGCCTCCTATTTCCTCTTCTTGTATCTCCTGCCACCCATACGTCCTTCCCTGGTTTGTTCTGTCAAGAATAGCTCTCTTCAATTAATTTGGTTTTATAGGAACTGGTTAGATGGATATGGACAATCATTTAGCAGTCTGCTGTTAAAGTGCCCATCCATATGCAATGTATGAAGCGATGTTCTTGTCAGGCTAGTTTTTTCACAACCATGACACAAAGACGCTAAAATCCTCTCTTCTTTATAAATGCTACGTAAATTGCTTTTGCAGAGAGGTGGCTGGGTGTTGCAGTTTCCCTTCCTCCTCTCTTGTTTTTTTAGTGACATGATGGTTCCCAATTGCCAACTTCACCATTTCACAGTGGGATTAGAGATGACCTCTGATATTGCAGTAATTAATACTGATACATATATAAGCTCCCCACCATGCAATCTAGGCTTCAGCCTCCTATTTCTTCTTCTTGTTCCTTCAAACAGAAACTTGGGGTCTCTGACTAGAAGCATTTTCCCACAGGGTGGGAGTCACATCCCTCTGAAATAGACACACTGCTTGTGGATCCCTGTCAGAAAAAACTTCTTCAATTGATCTGGAAAAGTCTTTATCCCAAGTTATGTCAACTACATTATGGCCACCCTATTCCTCTCTAATGTTTGTTGAATGCCATTTTTTAAAAGCTCCAGTAGTGAAGATCCAACAATCCCATTTGGTATTTGATTGAAGTCCAACTTCAGTCTTTCTTATTCCATTTGTTACTTCTTGTCCTGACTCTATGAGCGTGGACAACAATGTCCTCTTCTTAACATAACTTTTAGTACATTTGTCTCCTCTCCTCTTCTCTTTTCTACCTGGGGTTGTCAAATAATCACAATTCACACTGAGCACATGGAGTAGCACAAAGTGTGAAGGAGCACAGCTATCCTTGCTGCATGGGTTTACTAGACTAACTGGAGGCACAACCCAAAATCCAGGGGAGCACTGAGAACTCAGAAAAATGATTAGGTAAACCTTGACCGTGATGCACCGTATGACCAATTTACAGCTACAGCTGAAAAATACTATCACTCCATGGTGATTTCAGAAAGGACAAGGACAAGCCACATTTTCTGACTACTAAATACAAAACACTTCCTCTGAGTTCATACAATTATTCAAGTTATATCATTCAACAATTCACTGATACACATATTGCAGTAAATTTACTTTCTCAAACTGCTCTGCTGAACTCTCATATAGAAATATATTAATCCTGATGTGAAAAACGACTTTTACATTTCAAGTTGGCGTTGTGAAAAACAGTATTTCTGCCACGCTTGAGTAGTGACGCTAACCAGTTTACATCACTCATGGCCACTTAAAGAAGACTGAAATAATAATAAATAAATATTGAATGAAAAAAAAAATCTGAATAAAACAGAAATTATGGAGTAACACTGAAAAAATTTCTCACAAGAAATAACCTACATTCATATTATAGAAATTAATTTCATAGACGCTTTCAAGTCTCACTATAAAATACCATTGGAAGGAATGGCAGATACAGAAGCCATAGCCCCTAAGTGACACATAACAGTTAGTGATTATTATTATTATTATCTTAGGCTTCAATGACATGAAGTGATTCCAACTTCTATTTACCAATCCCATGACTTTTTGGTGCATCTGGACTTGAACAGCTGTGGGTGGAGGAGATTCTACAGCTGCAGATCTATTAGTTACCTCCTTTACTTCTAGCCATTGTAAATGGTTGAGACATAGAGTACAGTCAATTAACAATTTAATGATAACTTATGTGTAGGAACCCAAGGGGATTTAAAAATAATCTTATATTTGCTGCTGCTGAACTATGTGTGATCCACGTACTTCTCCACTCCTTGGGTATTGATAGAAATATTTCTTGTAAGAATACAAGAAAACTCAGCATCTTTCCAGCAATGTTAGGAAATTTGCCAATGAGACACAGCGTTCTAAGAAAGTTCAGCCTGATTTCAGTGTAGCTGCAGACAACTTCTTTCAGAGTTTCCTGGTTTTATATTTACAATAATCTATCTTTAGTGATTTGAAGTCTGGGGTTGGGTTTTTTTTTGGAGCATGTTTATTTGTGGAGCATGCAACACAGAAAAAATTTTATCTCTGTGGCAAATGCATTATGTTGTAGTGTATTCTCTCTTCTCCTAAAGTTCATCCCAAAGGACTTGTTGTTTTTTTCTTTCATAGGGCAACATTTGTACTAGAAAAAGTGGATGAATGTATCTTAAACTGGTAATGCTACAATTTCCAGGATATGTTAACACTCCCAGGAAAAAAGAAAAAAAAAAAGTGTAGACTTAATAATATTCTTACCCGTGCTGCAAAATGGGGTTCACCACTGGGAAAGATGATATTCTGCCTCTCAAACAAGTGACCTGCTGATGCAAATGCACACCCACAGTTGTGCTGGCTGGTGGGGCAGCTTGTTTTAGAGGTGCTAACTGAAGATGAAATCTCACTGATTTCTTTTACACCTTCTGTTAAATCCTATCAGGAAAGGTGAAATACCTGGATTCTGACCAGCTGACTGTTTTGAAGCTCTGCATTAGTTACAGGAGCCACATGCTGATACTACTGTTTTTCGAAAGTGCTAACCAACTACTGCTAATATGAAGGCAGCTCATGACGCCTCTATCTATGTGCTTAATGATTGCTTCTTCTCAAAATCTGCCTGCTCCAAAAAACAACTTTGAAAAAAAGCACCAAACCCAAACCTTCTCTTGGAAGTAAAACTGTAAAGACAAGATATAGTAACACTGAAAGACAGTCTGCATTTTTCTAGCAGGTCTACAATGGAAATCAGTGGGATTACAACATCAATGTAATTAGCATTCCTGCAAGACAGCCTGACAATGAGAATGTTCATTTGTCAGGAGAAGAGTATGTGTTTTTCAAGTGGCAAATCTCATTTTGCTGCCTAGAGACATTCTTTCTGTCTTTGTGGTTTGGTGGCTTATTTATTTTTTTCCCCCATAAGAACAACAACTGTTCCTAGAAATGACAATATTACTCGTTACAAGATGTATTCATTGAAATTGTTTAAAAACTACTAGTGGCACTAATATGAATTTTACATTACAATGGAATACATATTCTTCAGAAAGAAATAAAAAGATGGCAATATCCTACAATATACCGCTGAAGTGATATGCTAAATATGAGCGATATCCACAGTACCGAACACAAACTGCATGCAAATGATGGTTATTTAAATCTGACTAGAGAGAAACAGCAGTTCTTATGCTCTCTAAGCTGTTTCCATCGTCTTCTATAACACATCTAACTTTTTAATAACTGGAAATTCAGATACTGGCATTTAGATCTTGTTCCTGGAAGCTGTTTGATGTAAGTATAACCTTATATTCATGTAAAGGAGCTTTAAGGATCAGGGCTTGAAGCCCTGTTAAAAATACAGAATTAATTTAAAGGTCGTGGACTTTTATTAGGGTGGAAAAAATTTCAAAATGAAGATTCCCTGTATATGTAGAGTAAAAGAAGTCTTTCATTGTTACAGTGCTGTAGCAAAATGGGATGTTATATTTGTGACTCCATGGTGTATTTTAAACATAAATCTCTACATATACCATTTTTTAAATATCACTTTATTTTTCTTATCAACATTTCTTTTTACCATATAAAGGACATTATTCCAAAATTTTTATATTGAGAAAAAGCTAACCAAACAAAACAAAGATAAGGGATGCAATCCATGTGGCCCATCTTGGGATGTTTAAAAGTTACTTATTTGCCCTAAATTAGCTGCTGAGGTTCTTTCTGTCATCTGCAGTAAAAAACAGGCAACTCTGAGCCAGGATTTAAACATTAAGAAAATGTTTAAGTAGATGTAATTATCTTTTCTGTGTCTACTGACCAATGAACAAGCCTAGTTCCTAGGTTTAAGAGGCTAAAATAAGTAAAATGAATCCAATAAGTTTTAAAACAGCAAATTAAAAACTTTCCAGACCAATTTTTCTGCTGAAAAGATGACCACAACAAGGTTCATGTGACTTTGACCACAACAAGTTTCATGTGACTTTAGAGCTGGAATTACCAAATGATTCATACCCATGTTAAACCTCAGGAGGCTATTTGCCATAGATATACCAAGCAACTCCTCATTCTGTCTGTATTACATCTATATACCACTAGTGGTGAGTCCAATAAGTCAACACAGGGGCTGATACTATTCTATGTTTTCATTAAAGAACAAGACACTGGGACAGACTGCACCCTCACCAAGTTGGGAGGTGATACAAAATGGGGACGAGTGACTAATACCCCAAGTGTGTGTGCTGCCATCCAGAAAGACCTCAACAGGATGGAGTAGTGGGCTGAAGAGGAGCTTTGTGAAATGAAATAAGGAGAAATGCAAAGTCCAGCTTCTGGGGACGAACTGTCCCTTGTTTCAGTACATATTGTTGAGCCAACCAGCTGGCCAAAGCAGCTTGGCAGACCAGGACAAGCTGGACATGTTGACTGTGAGACAGTGCAGCAAAGAAGGCCAACAGCGTCTTGGGTTGCTTTAGGCAGAGCATTGCCGTCAGGTTGGTAATCCTTTCTCTCTACTCAATACTGAGAAGACACATCTTGGGTACTGAGTCCAGTGCTGGGCTCCCCACTATTAAAAAGTCATGACTTACTGGGGTGAATCCAGTGCAAGGCCATAACTACTAAGGGAATGGAGCATCTGACCTACAAGGAGACACTGGGACTGCTGGGACTGCTCAGCCTGCAGAAGAGGAGGCTGATGAGAAGACACAAGTGAAAATGTCTGATGGGAGGGAATGAATGCAAAGGAGACAGACTCTCCTCACTGGTGCCACTGGTGGGGCAAGAAGCAATGGGAACAAATTAAAACACAGGAAATTCTATCTGAACACAAGAAAATAGTTTGATTTTTTTTTGTGTTTGTTGTTGGTTTGTGTTTTTTTTTTTACTGTAAGAATGGTCAAACACTGAAACAGCTTGTCCAGTGAGATTGTGGAGCCCCATCTATGGAAATATTAGAAACTTGAGTTGATATAGTCTTGGGCAGGTATTTCTAGGTGGCTCTGCTTGAGCAGGGAGGCTGGACTAGATGACCTCCTGAGGACCCTGCCTGCCTCAATCTTTCTGTGATGCTTTGATTCCTTTGATTCCAGGTTCTTTTCAGATCAGAGCTAACAAACTGGTAAGTCCTGGTGTCAAACCAGCACAGAGGAGCCCTTATACAGTGCTACATTAAATAATAATAATAAATAATTTGTTCATTTTTTTTCTTCTTGGGAGACATTCATAAGCAGAAGCAGAACACATCACAGAAATGTGTTTGCAGTCCTATTTTTTTTGATAAAGTTAAGTATGACTATATTTCAGTCCCAATCAGTCACAGTCTGTTAGAATGATACCTGACATAAAAAAATTCTGTCCGTTTTCCTTTGCCAAATCAAAATTTTGCTGTTAATGTCATGGATAATCACTATATGTCAAAATTAAAATAATTTCTAATTGTAGGAATTACATCTTAATTTCCAGGAGAAGGTAGAGGCCCGAGGAGTCTTTTTGTTTTCCAAAAGATGCTGCCTTTGTATATGTATGCAGTCTACATAGGTAAACATACACTATGACAGACTTTAGAAGAGCTAAAATGGAAACCATGCTCCCCTGTGGCATAATCAACACGCTGGAGAGGAGGGATGCCATCCAGAGGGACTTCGACAGGCTCGAGACGTGGGCTTGTGCAAATCACATGAAGTTTAATCAGGCCAAGTGCAGGGTTCTGCAACCTGGGACGTGGCAATCCCAAGCACAAATACAGGTTGGGCAGAGAATGGCTGGAGAGCAGCCCTGAGGAGAAGGACTTGCGAGTGTGGGCGGATAAGAAGCTCAATGTGAGCCGGCAGTGCGTGCTGGCAGCCCAGAGAGCCAACCGTCTCCTGGGCTGCATCTAGAGAAGTGTGGCCAGCAGGTCACGGGAGGTGATTCTACCCCTCTACTCTGCACTCATGAGACCCCACCTGGAGTACTGTGTCCAGCTTTGGAGTCCTCAGCACAGGAAGGACATGCACCTGTTGGAGCGTGTCCAGTGGAGGGCCATGAAAATGATCAGAGGGGTGGAGCACCTCTCCTGTGAAGACATGCTGAGAGAGCTGGGGTTGTTCAGCCTGGAGAAGAGAAGGTTCTGGGGAGACTTTATAGCAGCCTTCCAGTATCTGAAGGGAACCTACAGGAGAGCTGGCAAGGGACTCTTTGTCAGGAAGTCTAGTGACAGGACAAGGGGTAATGGTTTTAAACTGAAAGAGGGGAGACTTAGATTAGATATCAGGAAGAAATTATCTCCTGTGAGGGTGGTGAGGCACTGGCCCAGGTTGCCCAGAGAAGCTGTGGCTGCCCCATCCCTGGAGGTGTTCAAGGCCAGGCTGGATGGAGCTTTGAGCAACTTGGTCTGGTGGGAGGTGTCCCTGCCCAGGGCAGGGGGGTTGGAACTAGATGATCTTTAAGTTCCCTTCCAACCCAAATGATTCTATGATTCTATGATTCTAAAATCTTAAGTTACTGAAAGCACTGTGTTTGGCTTCGTACATTCAGTTTGCTTCAGTCATATTTGCACAAAGCAAACATATTAGGTGAAGGACAGTTACATATTCCAACTCATTATCTGATTAATTGTCTCATGGCTTGGCTTCAGTAGTCCAAGAACACTAATTGCAGTGTATCAATACAGCCAGAGATTACACAGACACAGCAGTTATATATAAAAACATACCTGGTTTTTGAATCTATTGGCCACCTTTTTACTGTCAAGCACATTCTTACTGCCATCTCATCTGCTCTTGAGTTCATGACAAGGTGTTTTTTTCCTCACTAGCAGTTAATGCTTCTTATGTCATCTCTTAAACCATCACTTCTACATACAAGCAAAGCCTAAGCCTCCTATAGTCCCCTTACACTCAAAGGCAGAATTTAACTTGAATTCTAAGCTGTGCAGGAGCTGTGTATGGAACAAAGACTTTTTAAATTTTACAAGTCTGCAGATGTCTAATATGAATATTAAAATCACTATTGCCCAAAAAAGATGGTATACTATCACATCCACATTAGCAATAAATCCGCTTTTGCCAATCAGACTCTTACCCATAACTAAAAATCTCTAGCTTAAGTGCACTAGTGCTTTGGACTTGAGCTATTCAACCTCTCATATGGACTGGAGTTTGAAGATTGTTGGTGAGCGTAACGTAGGGCGGACAGAGCTGCAAGCTCAACTTCACACATTTTAGCTATTGGCTATTTCAATTGTTCTGCAACTAATCAAATTGTTTGCTTACTCCATGTAGCTCAAGAGCTTTTCCCACAATCCAATGTTCTGATCTGAGTGATATTGAGCAACTTGGTTGTAGCAACTTGTGTTAATTGTTGTTCTGAAGACTAATCCTACGGGCAAGATCAAATCAATGTTTTCGTTCCCTGTTTAGAAATTTAATCAACGCTTCCACTGAGACAAGGTAACAGATCATGTGTTCCTCTTTCTAGTCTCCATCACAATACAAAAAGAAACCACCAAATAGAAGTTACAAACCCCCGTTTCATTTTGCATTTCAATAGACTTGGAGAACATGAAAGATCAGCAATTACTTTAGATAGTCTTTATGTATTACTAGATAAAAAACTTGAAGCCACAGGATTTATAACTTCCAGGCAACTCCTAACTACACAATGAAATAGCACATTTTTGCCCATCCCTTACAAGTTTATAGACCTTTTCAGCTCTGCAATCTGAATAACAGAAAGCATTTATCTTCATAAGCTTGCTTCACAAATTTAAAACAAAACAAAATGGATTTTCTTGACCTATTAACATTTTAATTATTAGTGCTCTGATTTCTGAAGTGTGATCCCAAGTATGTTAGTAGCCCATGTGCTACTGCAGCACAGAGGTGAAAAATATGATTAATCTTGTTTCATGCCTTCACATAAAATACTGTATGTCAAAGGCAACATCTTTACCAATTTGCATCAGTAGCAGCTAATGAGCACACAGACATTTCCAGACAAGCAAACTTTTCAAATGATGTTGTGTTAAGCTACAAGTCTCTAGGAGGTGACATGAAAATGAAGTGATTAGTTATGTTCCTTGCAACAGAGGACAGCTTTTCAGACAGTAATGGGAAGAATTGCTACCTATTTGCTGATATGTCCAAAGAGATTAAATGCTTTTTATGCTGATGTAGCATCTGAGCCAACAGCAGCACATTATTCTGTTACCACACCGGTCAACACGGTTCATGTGTGTAAGCAATGGCTATCAGAATTAATCAAATATAAAGAAATAAGATGTTACGTTCTACTTCTCAACAGTGCCATTACTGCTAAGTGACTATCATGCACCTCCATTACCAAATCCTCTCTTCATGCTTTTATAGTAAGGTTGTAAAATTCACTTTTGGCCTTCACTTGCTCTACAAACTCTGTGCTGAGGACATAGACTGAATATAAAGTTAGGCAATTCATAGGTAGTCTGGGGATTTAAAAAATTGAAACAAAAGGATTTTTGAGTTCATTTGGCACCTAATAATGACTTGGTTTTTCCAGTGCTAGTGGGATTTCATGATGCAGTGTTTTAGGAATTGTGCCTACAAGAAAAAGGTAAATTTAGGGACCTCAGAGCTGCATAAATAGATCAGTGCTCCGCTTCCATCTACAAAAAACAGGTCCAAGGTGCATTGTGGGAACTACAGGCAGGCAAGTCTACATTTGCATCTTGTAAACTGTTGAGTCTATAATTATAATCACTAAGTAACAGGATAAAAACAATTTGTTGGAAAAAAACCAACATGACTTCTGTAAATAGCGGTCCTACCTCAGCTGATGGAGTTCTTTAACGGTGACAATACATGTAGGGATAAAGGAAATACAGTGGAAACAGCACACGTGGATTTTCAGAAAGCATTTGATAAGGCTCCACTGCTGCAGTCAGTTTTACTCATTGGTGACCTGGAGGAAAGTATGAATGCTGAAACTCTCCACTTTGAAGCTACTATGCTCTCTTGATCAACTGGCACGTTTAGGATGAGCAGCTCCAGAAGGACATAGAAAATTGAATGAGTGGTCAAAAGGGTGACAGAAAAACCTCAAAGTACATGAACGATAGATACTGCATCTATGAAAAAACACTAAAATGTGTCTATATAATACTGAAGTTGGAAACAGCCATTAAAACTGCAAGCAGAGATCACAGAGTCATCATCATCAGTTCTCTGAAGTCATTGGCTCAAAATGCAGTTGCAGCCAAAAAAGCCAAAAAAAATAATCTGAGAACAAGAGGTAGAGTATAATTTTATAGGTATAAGAAACTCTGATATGACTGCATACCATGTGCAGTTCAGGTCTCTGCATCCTATGAAGATGTAGAGCTAAAGAAAGTATAACAAATGGCAGTTTAAATGATTAAATGGAAAAAGCAGATGTCATAGGAAAAGGGAATAGAAACCTAAGATTTTTCAACTTGGAGAGCAAAAAGGCTGAGAGATGTAACTGAACTTTGCATAAACATAGGTGAGATGAATACAGTACTGTTTATCACATCTACATTTCTGAAAGTAGGGAGCACTCACTGAAATTCACAGGAAATCACTTAACACATGTCAAAGAAAGTGTTTCTTTGCACAGCGGGCAGTGATCATCTGGAGCCTTCTAGAAGCAGACACAAGATTAACAGTTTCAAAAAGGAATTGGACAAATTCAGGCACTATAAGCATAGATGATACGAAAGAGACTGACCAGGGGTGTACCTTCTAATATTCCTACAGGAACTGTGGATCTGGAGGAGATATGAGGGGAACGAATGACAGAAATTGCCCAAGCCTACATTCTTTCCTGAAATGATGTTTGTTGTTGCCACAGTCAGAGACGTGATGGTAAGCCAACTAGACTGTTGAACTATCCGACCCATATCTTACGATATTACAAAAAAAAATGTAGTGAAATTTAGCTAAGAATTCCTTATGTTATTCGTGAAAATAGTCTTTTTAAAAACAACTCTCTAAGAAAACACACTGCATACATGAGTAAGTAGAGTAAGTTGAATTAAGAATAGAAACTAGACTTTAAAAAGCTACTATTTCAGAAGGCATCGCTTTTTAATATCGTTTATACGCTCTTTACTTGGTATTCTGTAGGAAACCTAATTATCCAATGATTTGTTATCACACAGTAAAAAAAAAAAAGAAAACATAACAAAGTTTGTTAGGGGATTACTGAGAAGAGAGTTGTGTTTCTAAGCTGAAAAACTAAGAAATAATGTTTCCTTTCCTGAAATTCCTCCAAACTAAACATGGTCAATGAAGCCACTAGATAACTGTGACTTTTTCATTTCAGCATCTTCCTTTCATAAATAAAGCATAATTCATATTTGAATTTATTGTGGATAAAATCTTCTCAGCTTATTTACAAAATAGTTAGACATTTGAAAAGATATAGGTTGACCTAATAACTTTCACTTATAACCATGTAAAGAGAACTAATCACAAAATTTTGTAACAAAAGTGAAATTGGAAGTTGCCTATAAGTAACAAGAACACAACTCTGTTTACAAATCCATTTTGATGGATTACACTCTGATGACTAAGAGCCAGGAGACCGCACTGTGCTGACAATGTCTGTATTAAGAAATTCCAAATAAAGTTGCACACCACAAAATTACAGTGCAGTTACCATAGCCAAGTTGTTTGATTCAATAAATTAGCAATAGCACTAAACTATGCTATTATTTATCCATAATGGCTTATCCAAAAAAAGTTATATTATAAAAACTTACACATCTTAGATCAAATTCCCCATAATCCTTCTTCCTCCCATGTCCTCAGTGCCAGTGCAAAAAGCTCACTTGACCCTGGAAACTTCTTAACGCCTTTCTTGTCTAAGTCTCTCCATGTAAAATTTCTTAGGACTTCAAATCCTTTTGGCTTGTCATGGACCACAACAGTGCAATGTTGGATGATGATCTACTAACGTAGCTGCATTAGGATCAACAGAGCAAGGGAATTTGTTTCTCGACGTTTGTCCTGTGCAAAAGCACCTAATCTCAGCAAAATTCACAAGAAGGAAGAATGTGTACATGTAACTACAGTAACTGTTCAGTAGGCATGCCTTTGCATCTAACGACACCAATAAGAATGAACTGCAGTTTGCAAAATGGAGCAGCTTGAGCTGAAGGTATATATGTCTTTGAGGAGTTGTAAAATGTAAGCGAACAAGACTAATATCTACTTATAAGAAAACGAAATTCCTTCCTTATCTGATCAAATCTGAAATCACGCCATTCACACCCCAGCCCCTGGCGTACTGGAAATTACAGGTTCTGACTCTTACACTGTCTTCTGAAGGGGCTCCATAATGCATAAAAGATGCCAATTACATCAGACCAGAATCTGCTTTTCCTCAGGCCTCTTCTCAGTCATAGAACAGCCAGTGACATCCCTTCTTTCCCAAGAGAAAACAAACTTCTGCATTACAACCCTTACAACAAGGGCACTGCAGGCAGGTGCAATTTTTGCTCTTCACAAAAAAGCACATTTTTCCTCAATTTTTCACACTGGCTTACTGATACAGCTCCCTACTCAATAACCTGTCTTGGTGAATTCCCTGGGATCTACTTCTCCTTGTACTTTGCAGTGACATGGTGACATGGACGTCACTAGGCTAGGTGGTGACTAACAAATATGCTTTCCATATTGAATCAAACCCCACTTTTAAAGTATATTAACATGTTTGATTAGGATTCTTTATCACTAAATACTAGTAATAAGCAGCATCAAAAATCTACATCTTTAAATCAAAATGCAATTAATGCTAGAGAGATTTAACTTCTCAGGTGAAGGGAACAAACACACTACCCTTTATTAATATATTATATTTAACTTCCAGCAGTTATATTTGTACATCTAAGACTAAAGCACAGCTTTTAAAAGGCATAATGTAACTTGTGCCTCATCTTGCCTGCAGAGAACTCAGTGGGAGATGTACAACCACCTTCAGCAGAGAGGAGAAGAGGTTGAATGGATTCCATCATGTGCTTTGGCAAAGGAATTCAAGTCTTGAGGATTTTCCACCTGACAGTTTTTATCAAGGAAAAACCTTCCTCTGCCTAAAAGTGAACAAAACCCAATACTCACCCAAATGTACACCTGACAGAAAAACTAAAGGTATTGTGAAAAAAAAATTTTGTAAGGACCAGAAGGCAAGAAAAAGAAGAAGAAGAGGTTTCAGTAATCACAGCACAGTTCAGAGATGTTTTACTGCTGTCCGGAAAAGAAAGGGCACTCTTTAGAAACACTGAAGAAAAAGAATTGCATTTGTACATGGTCAATATAAGAATTTGCTTTCAAAGATAAGAGAATACTGGAGAATATTTTTCCCAGCAAATTTTTCTCTCTAATTTTGATGTAATTAGTTACAACATGGGTACTTTTTATACTACACCTAGGATGAAATTTCAAAACATGGATGGATAAAAGTGAATTGCATAAAAATAGGAACAAAGTAATTACAAAGTTAGGTTTCAGCAATAGGAGCATAAATGGGAATTGATATTATTAGAATAACAAGAGATACAATATTAGAAACTACACACTGAAATTGATCTTCAGTGAATGCATGTAATGTTAACATCAACTGTACAGATTTGCCAACAAAGGAAAATCATATTTATGGGGGAGCTCTACCAAACAAATTTTGCTCTATCAATAATGGATATTATTCCGTCCATCAGTTTCAAAGTGTAAAAGTTTTGTGTGATACCTTCCTGTAAACAAAACCTGTAAAGAGTTATATCAAACCAAGAGCTGGTAAAATTACATTTAGCTTTACTACTAGAAAAAAAAAAAATCACTGATACAAAGGAAAAGGGGTCACATTAAGAGTAACTCCATCAGCTTTTCTTGACAAACTTGCGAATTTTTAAATTTTTAACTCTACTTCCTTTCAAAAACTCGCTCCCACCCTTCCGACTCCCGATTTATGTGCACGGCAGAAAGGCACGACACCTTTCTCTTCCGGTATCGTGGTGCTGCAGAATTTCTCATACCTGTTCACCTCCCCGTTTAGTCTAAAGCACTGACAGCCCTGAGTGACTCTCACTGTGGCTGCGCATCCTCCGAGCTGCCAGGGTGCGTCCACAGGCAGTGGCTCTCAGGCATCTGATGGCCACTGCCCCTGCAGCCCTGGCAGCCTCTGAGGATGCCTTGTGCCTCTGATCTGACAGGCTGTGATGAACTACAAGCTGCTTTTCCTTTTAACACAACAAACGGTGAGATGCTGGAGGTATTCTGAATTTCTCGTAAGCCCTCAGATCATCCGACGGCATGCAACAAATGAGCATGGTGGTGCTCAGGGACTAAAATAGATGTAACCTACTAGTATTGCTCATTCCCTTCCTATGTATCTTACACATCGCTGCACCCATGCTGGAACAGGAGCTTTGCTGGACTCTCCGTCTGTCTAGAGCAGCAGGAGCTGTGAATTTTGCCTCAGCAGGAAGTTCATCAGTGAACATATTACATTTCCGTCTCCTTCTGAAAACTGCAGGTGGGATCTGTGCCGAGCATGGAGATTTTAGTTCATCTAGGGCTCATGTAACCATGGTTTGTTCCATTTTCTCTTTAGTTCACATGGATTTTCATCTTTCACAGCTTGGCTTGAATTCTGAATCCGAATGAATCTCCAAAATATGAATCAAGTTTCAAACTTCCAACTTTTGCAAGTTGTATGCCATATTTGCCCTTATTGCTACTCTGCTTGGTTTGTTACAACTGCAAATCTCAAGGCAGTTTCATTAAAAGGAGCTTATATGGCTCTAAAAATTATTTTCCTCACATTGCTCATTCCTGTGTCCACCAAAGGGTAGGAGCAGACTAGACCCATCTGATTCAGACAGTAAGCCACTCTCCACAACTAATCTATTTTGAAATAAATGGCCTATATCTTATGAATACTAAGCCTTGAAATAAAGTACTTTCCAACTGGACTAGTATCTGAAACAGAAAAAATGGTCCTATGACTTGGCTATTGGGAACTTTGTTGAGCCTACTGCAGCTGTAAATTGTTCTTTCCATATATTTATAATCATTAGTGTTTTTATTGAAGGTGTTTTTCCATACTTTAAGGGGTTTTTTTGATCATAACTACTGGTGATTTGTTTTCAGCTCGCTTCTACTGGCTACAGTCTGGCTTTTATTTCTTTCATAGTACCAATCCCTTACCTGCAAATTATATTTTATTTCTGTTAGGACACAAAAAAAAGAATGTGCATTATTGACCAGACAAGGAACTTAAGAGCTATAGAGGCTACTTTGAGAATAACGGTGTGCTGTAATTTTTCTTTTAAGGCATAGAAATGCTGAAATATGCATTGTCATAGGCTTTGTCAAGCATAAAAATGGACATAAATGTCCTTCCAACACAGGAACAGTAGATTACATTTGTAAGTATTTTTTCTCCTCCACTTTCTGTGAACGTCTATGATTCTATGTTACTGAAAAGACAGAGTTGTATTGCTCCCTTGGTGGGAAGAACAGACAGGTAGAAGGCAGGTAGGAGAAACAATCCCTGACCCCATTGCAATCTTCCTGCCCTTTACTGAGTGTAATTGAGGGCCACCATGAGTCAAGAATGACACAATGCCTGAAAAAAGCATCTCAATAGGTTTAAGCACAAAAACATGGCAAGAAAGTCATCACAACAAGGTGGTTCAAGCTAAAATGAGGTGTTACAGAGTCAAATTGTAGATGTCTGAAAATATGTTTGAGTTAATATTGTAGTTATTGACACAACCCAAAAGCTACTACTGCACTAGATGACTCATAAATGTGTAAAATATGCCTGTTGAGTCCTAAGGGCTTGTCTGAATATTTTACAATGAGTTTCTGTCAGGTCTCCAAGTAAAGACTGTATCCTCTACTGCCTAATCAAAGTGAGATATTTGAGAAATGAATTTTCAAAGCGAGACATTGCTGTACAGTACAACTGAAGCGAGATGAAAATGTACCCAAAGTCACAGGACTGAGGAATTTGTTTCAACATCAAACACTGAGAAATCAGTCTCATTTTCTTATTGTACAGTTCTGATCTGTTGAGCCTAATTTTGCACACCTTTGCATCTTATATGGGATATCTGGACAAAGAAGGTCTGCAGCGGAAAGTGCAGAGTGTGTTTTGTGGTTTGAAGACTCAATATTAGAAGTGTTAGAGTTTGATTAGTATTTCTCACTAGGTCATAGAAATGCCCGCGAGAACATTTCAGTTTTAACATTGTTCTGTCACTTCTATAACATTTTCTGCCTCTTTGTACTTCATACGAATCACTACACAGAAATGCAGGCCAAACAATATTCCCAGAACGGTGTAGCCTCAGCAAACCTCATTAGATTTAGCAAGAGATTTGAGATGGGTACTGCTCAATGCAAGTCCAGAAATTGTCTTCTATCCATGATTAGCTGAAATAGTTAAAAATGCATATAAAGCATCACCCTTAGTACTTATACATTTAGCCTATCTGTTACAATTTATTTAACCGCTTTCTGAAAAGATATCAACATAACACTGAACTATACAGCAATTTCAAGAACACAAAAGAAAGTATATTTGGCCAGTTTTGTTTTGCAGAAATTAGCTACATTTTCTGTAACACCAGTATGTTAGATCATAAAACTGACAGATATGCAGAACAATCAAGAATAGTCTTAAACCCAAACTTTATATTTGGTTATTCACAGAATTTACCAAACTGATATTTTGAGCTCTAGGGAAAGCTAGGTTCTCCTGAATCTCATTCAAACAGATTTTAATAGTAATCAGTAATTTAAGGAACTCAGGTCCATGTTGATTCCAGTCAAGAAAAGTGTTTCCCAGTGGCTCACTACAAGCCTTAAGGTACAACATAGTGCATGAAGTGGCACGTGGAGGTATATGAAAGATCTCATGCATGAAAATCTAGGTTGCCCTGCAGGTAATCTGGAAGTTAGGTATGGATGTTGTCATGTTTGCCATTCACCAACAGCCCAGTGTTTGACAGCTTAATTTTAATAGGGCATCTTCATGAGCTGAATTCACCAGAAAGCCTGTTACCAGGTTTCTTAATTTAAGAAAATGTTTAAATTCTGATTCTTATCCATAATTTGAAAACACAGGCTTCTTAGAAGACAAATTTTAGCCAGACTTAAAGCTTTCCCTGGAAAACACAGCTTTTAACTGTTTCATAAATTGTTGTATTTTGCCTGTGCACTTTTTATGCCCTTATCCTATGATGTTTGTTTTGTGTAGGGTTTTTCTAAAGCTAAGCATAAAATCCTGAACCCTGATGAGCTGTGGCTGGTAAGAGCTGGAGCTGGAGAAGACAGAGATACCCAAGGCTCACTGAAGACTGAGCATCAGGCAGAGGAATTCAAAGGACAAGCAACTGAAGCCAAAAAGTCCCAGCAAGTGAGGACACTGTCTTGAAAACACAGTTATAAGTGAAATACACTAGAGATAAAAAAAGCCCAATATAATATTTTCAAAAAAATACTGTGAAACTGCTTATTTCTCCTGCACTATAGATCATGCAAGTTGCAGGTAGTCCTGGGAACAATCTGGAGGGAAAGTAAATTCTAAAATCACAGTGCATCAGAACATTTTGGAGGACATTATCTAGGCTGGGAGTATAAAATTACATGTAAGCAGAAGTGTTGAAACTCTCTCTTTATGTCTAGATCTGTCAGATTTTTAGATAATTTTTAACTAAAAATGACTCTGAAAGAAGGGGCATTTTTATTTAAATTAAAAGATGCCACTTTGATTTCTCCCAAGAGCAAGGCAGAAGACAACCAAGTGCAACATAAACACATTAGCATTAGTGTATTAAAACATAAACTATAGGAAACAAATGAAAATAATGTGAAGGTATTTAGTTAGTGGGATTTCTGAGATGCTAGACAAACCAAATTGGTGCACCTGCTCTGAATGCAGTCCTCCTACATATGGGGATGTTGAATACACAAAAAAAAGGAGGTGAAGTGGCTGTAGCATATGTAAAAAATATTTATGGTGACTAATTTGATCTATATCCTTAAAGAAAAAGCATGAGAAAATTTGCCATATGCTTTAATGGCAGCAACTTCTGGCATTCAGCAAAATACAGCTCCAAAATTCACAATGATGAAATTGAAATGTGCTCACTGTATCATACAATCTGCTAGATTAATAAAAAAGTGAACAAAAATTACCTGTGGAACTCCTCACAAATTATTGCAATTCACAGTCTATGTTGCTCATGGGAGATTTTAACGATACAGATTTGTATTGAATAAAGCAAACAGTCTGACACTCATGAAAGTGGCTTCCTGTTGCACACAGAAGAATTTCGTGATCCAGAAAACAAAAAATTCAACCCCAGGAGAATCTGTATTGGAAGCAGGACTTATTTATAGAGACTCCAAGATTAAGAAAAGGTGTAATGGGGATAATCAGAATTGACAGCTTAAATTCAGCACAGAAGCAAGAAATAGGTTCAGCGAGCGCAAGAACAGAAGGAGATGCAGCTTCAACCTGGAAATGCTGAGGCCTAAAGAAATCTGGAAAGTAATATGGAATTCATACAGTTTAGCTTTTGCTTTCTGAGGATAGGAAGAGGTGCTCTCTTTGCATTCTGTGTTTACTAAACATCTGCAGGCAAACTCAGTAAATACCAGAGGCTCAGTGAAATATCTCTTAATTTGGTTGATAAGCTTATTACAGATCAATATATCATGACGCCATCAGTGCTCTTGCACTCCACATTACTTTGACCTCATCCTTTGCTTTCCAGCAATGAGAAGCAGCTGGTTTAAGGTATCAGTCATGCCTGAATGGCTAACTATAGCAGTAGCTAATAAGAAAAAAGAGAAGACTGGATTTAAGGCTCTCCAGAAAAAAACCCAAGAGGCCAGGCCAGCGCTTCAAATAAGAAGGATACACAAGTACAACAGAAGGTGGCCCAAAAGTAGAAGCAGCATTGTTGGGACTGATGCACATCAGCTGGCCAAGAAATCACCCCCATCTCTTCTGAGAACTTCACAGCTCAGTCCTTAGAAAGCAACTCCAAACCTCAACCTTGCCAGAAGGAGACTCACAACATCATCAGGATGCTCCAAATAGGCTTCTAAGTTCATTAGCCATCTTAGTGCTATTTTAGTACTTGGTTCCAGACAAGCCTTTATGTCTTACTTCAGCTGCATTAGTTATTAGCAGAGACCCTTATGACTAGTCAGAAGGATTTTGGGCAGATGTCTCTCAAGTCTTGCAGGACCTGGGTGTAATATAACATTTGTCTCACACATGGGAAGAGCTACACATGAGATAAAATGGAAACAAATTATTTAGGAGATTAGCTAAGAGAAATTAATTACAGTGAGATTAAACAGTGGAATAAAAAAAAAAAAAACCCAGAAAAAAACCTCAGAGCATTAGGAAAAACAGTCAGACGTAAACTACTTCAAGCTGATGTGCTCATTTACAAAGCATTGGTATTTGGGATATACCAAATTAGATATATTATAGTAAAATGCATTCCGGAAAACAAAGTTGCAATGAAAGGAGAACAGACTGTGTGATGTATTTTTGCTTCTTTTTTTTTTCTTGTTCTAGGATATTTCACCTATTCTGTGATGTAGCAATCTTTGAGCTCTGTAAGGTAATTCTGAGACAGCAATCAGTAATTTACATAATTAGTGTAACAGTATTTAATTACATGATTACTGTAAATATGTGTAAAACTCTAATGGTATAATTAGAATGTGTAATTACTACTTGTAATTACATAATTAGGTATGATGACATATAACCGAACTTCTCATGGAAAGAAAAGGATATTTACAAGCCCAGCTATAGGAACCAGTATAGTGCACAATTATACTGGTGGTATAAAAAGAAAAGTAACCATTTTAATGCTAGCTGTACTAAAGTAGCTCAAAAGTAGTTGTATGCTTAAAGTTTGTGAACTGTGCCTAGAAGAATGAACAGGGGTGGTTCAGTTATTACAGTCAGTACAAACATTATACCCATCCTTAATTATCTGTTATTAATTGATCAATTTTCACACACTTCATCGAGTAACGTGAGCATTAAGAGTGGCATAATGGAAGTATTCAAATATCTACATTGTGTAGCATTTTCCAGTTACTGATTTAAGTAATATATCACTTTTACCTTCAAAGCACCTCTGATTTTACACTCCTCCCACGATACCACCCCGCAGACACCGTATTGGTGGGGTCCCTCCCCAGAGAAAGTAAAGAACAGAAGTGTTTTACCACTGCACCCTGGTGCTGCATTGCTGTGCCTCCCACTAACCACACCATGCACACTTTGCAGGTAACAAATCAACAGTTACTGCAACACTCATTTTGAAGTGCATTGTCCTTAATCTCTAAACCAAGGCAATTTGACTGTTGGATAGACCCTTATCATAATTATAAAAAATCTCCAACACTGAACAGAATTACCCTTTCAAATTCCTTAGTGTTCTTTCCCATGGGGTGGATGATGGAGTCCTGGGTCACAGTTGTGAGCTTTTATCTACAGAAACATCTCCAGGAAGATCATGGGACTAGTTGATTTGACTTAACCAGTGCAAATCCCCAAAGCATGACCCAGAAACACAGACTGCAGGCAGCCTATTTTACAATTCAGTAATTGACATTAGCAGAATCATTTCACTACTTCAATATACTGTAAATTTATATTTTTTGTACACATACACATTCCATTGTATGGTCTCCAAACCAGAGGTATGTATGTATGTATGTGCATAAACATAAACCAAAATCCAGTATAATATATAATAAATATAAATTCACACACAAAATCTAAACTTACATATAATTAAATCTATACAATGAAAAAGAAATATGAAATGGCAGATAATGATCCAGAAAACGCAATGATCACTTCAATAGCTCTGACTACTCCATTTCTAGCAAAACAGGAGATCAGTCTTATGTGATCTATTATCTGAGCAATGTTCAAAACGCAGCCAAAAAACCAGAAGGGATAAACTCTAAAGAGATGCATGAAATTCCTGGTAAAATTCCAAATGGTAATTCAATTGCATCTTAGAAGGAAATATATGAAGTATTTCACTAGCAACTTCTACAGAAAACTTTAATAGATGTTCATTTTTTAACAAATTCTTTTGGGTAGCCATATAGGCCTGTAAAATTTCTCAAAGCAAAACGTAATCTTTGATTTCTCTCTGGAATTATATATACATTATGTTGCATGCCTCAAATCTTTGGCCTGATGCACATATTATTCTGGGAATTCACTGAGGCTACTTGAAAAAATTCCCAACCTGTCATTTGTGGTTATTGGTCCATGTTGTTTTTCCTCTCCCTTTTCCCTCCCCATGCATGTACAATGTGAACAAAGAGAAATTCTTTAACTTTGTTATGGTTTCATTTATTTAGGATTCAACTTGTTATACTTTTGTTTTCTGCTACACGTAGCAGATCTGCCTTCTCCTTTCTTGAATGTGGATAACTCCAGTATTTCAGGTATTTTGAATGTGGTGTCTAATACTACAAATGTTAATACACAAGTATTTTCCTTTTTCTCTATAAGGTACCAGGCTTGACATATCTTTGGAGTATATTAGCTTTTTCCACACCACCGTCATATTAGCATCCTTTGACTGGAATGCACAGGCTTTCTTTTCTGCAGTATTTCAAAACCATGAGTCTCTAGCATCTAATTGTTAAGTTAAGGTATATTGCATTTTGTACCAGAGCAGTTTATCCTTTTTTGGTTTGGGTTTGGTTTTTTTTTTGGTATTCAAGTTACATAGTCTTTCATAGCCTTTTGCCTTTTTTGCTCTTGCACTTGTTGATATCTTCTAAGAATTACTGCTGAAGATACAATACTTGGCGAGATGAAACCTTAGCCTGAATCGGTTTTTTGTATTTTTCTAATTTGCACTATTTACTCCTTCATGTTTGATTCTTAAGTAATAATTTTGCATTTTTGCAAATGCCTCCATCCTACCAGATACTTTACTTGAACACATGACAGATTTGCTTTCTTTATTTTTCTCCATTTTGAAAAGACTAAGATGGCTATTTTGGGAATTATGTATTTGTAGACTAGAGTAATTTTTCCATAGTATACTATAATATAGTTGTTTCTGCAAAAGAAAATATTTATTTTATTTTGAAAAATAGATGTAAAAACATGCAATACTTACTCTGTTGGCAGTTTCTTCCCATAAATTCACCTGGACATTCACAGGAATAGTTGGCAACAAGATCCGTACAGATTCCACCATTCTTGCAGGGTTCGGCTTCACATTCATTTACATCTGCAGGAAGAATGCATGATAATGTCAGGATCAGCAAAGAGAAATTGTAAAAGTAATAAGCACATGTTTTAAAGCACTGAAATACAATGCATTTATACAACTGACATTAGAAGACATACATTTTTTTTGCCCAGCAATGATGCTTGGTGAACATTTTGACTAAACTTGCTTTAGGAAAAAACCGAAGAAATCTCATCTAGATTTAGATAATTTCATATACCTACTGAAGTTTTACTATGTCTAATCACAAAATAGAATTTAAAGTTTTGCTCAGGGATATTCACTGTAACTTCCAGAGGACATCAGGGCCACAAGTCACAGTTTGGCCTTAAATAAACAAATTGGTTCTAACGAGTACTTGTTAGTGATCCTTGCAATTTCAAGAAATGTAGCTACTTCTTTATCAACAGGCGCCAGTTAAGAATGTCTCTCAGTTCATCTTAATTCATTAAACTTCTAATTGACAAGGTTGTTTAACGGTCTAAAAAATTTCCTTTCTGTGCATGAGTTAGTGGGCAAATTGAAACTAATAGCCTAATCTGGAAGCTTGCAAATTTTATTAAATTCAAAAGACAGAAAAAGTGGTTAATTTCATTTGAGTTTCCCTTTCCCATACTTTCTCAAATGCCAGAAGAACAATACTCCTCTGTGGTTTTCAGTATAGTAATTCTTAAGTATAATATCAGATTCTTTTTCTCAAATGCAATATAGTTTTGTTCAGTCATCATGAATAGGTAGATGAAGGATAATCATATCTCATAATTAGAATTCTCCTTCTCTGCATTTATGTTTATTCTGCATGGAAGAGAAACATTGTATGGACTTTATACAATATCTCAAAATTGTCTCAGTCTCAAAGGGCTGCATCAATGCATACAGTTGAATATTTAAAAGATGGTAGCCCACACAAGCTTCATCAAGAGTTGAGGTCCTTTGCATCACACACTGTAAATGGCAAACAGAAAAGCAATCTTTAACTTGTACTACAATTTTACTTCACTCAGTTTTGCTTGATTTCGGATACAGTTGCCGATAGAGCGCACACATACACAGCAAAGAAATAAGTTCAAATGAGAAGGCACTTAACAGAGATGAGCTAGTTGCATTCACTGGTGGGTGAAATGCCCTGTGAATTGAAGTAGTACTCCTCATTCTTGTGTTGAATCTGCTTCTGTCCCCAAAATGCAAATCTGGTTTGCGTGGCACATACAAACTAAAGAGGCTACATAAATGTCTGAACCTGAGGCAATAAGACTTGTGCAGAGCAAGCAGAAATCAGCTCTGACAATAAAATTGCTTTATTTCTAGTAGGTGAGTATGTAACTTTTGTACTTTTAATTTGATCTTTTACATTTGTCAGGACTCTATGTAGAAAAACTCAATGTTTTAATACACAGGTCTTGTCTAGATCTGTCAGAATTTGTGATGTCTCCAGGGAAGTCTGCACCTCTAGGGTTTTTTTCTGCAGATCTTCAAAGCTGTGTAGCTTTTAAGTTATACATGCAATGCATGTGAGCTAGGTTGAAAACTGGTTAAACAGCTGGGCCCAGGGGATGGTGATCAGTGGCAAAAAGTCTAGTTGGAGGCCTCTAACTATCAATGTACCCCTGGAGCCAATACTGGTCTGATCCTCTTCAACATCGACATGAATTATCTGAATGGTGGGGCAGAGTGCACCCTCACCAAGTTTGCTGATGACACAAAACTGGGATGAATGGTTGATACACCAGATGGGTGTGCTGCCACCCAGAGGGACACCAACAGGCTGGAGAAATGGGCTGAACAGGAACCTTACGAAATTCATCAAGGGAAAGTGCAAAGCGCTGGCCTTTGCCCCTGGGGAGGAACAGTCCCATACACCACTACACACTGGCAGGCCAACAAGTTGGAAAGCAGCTTGGCAGACAATGACCTGGGGGTCCTGGTGCACTAAAGTTGGCCATCAGACAGCAATGCATCCTTGTTTCAAAGAAGGCCGACAGCCTTCTGGCTGTATTAGGCAGCATGTTGAGGGAGGAGATCCTTCCCCTCTACTCAGCATTGCTGAGGTCACACCTAGAGTGCTGTGTCTCATTCTGGGCTCTCCATTATGAGACAGACACAGACATACTGGAGAGAGTCCAACAAAGGGCCACCAAGGTGATTAAGGAACTAGAACACCTCACCTATGGGGCTAAAGTAAATGCTTAAGGCCGAGAGAGCTGTTACTGGTCAGTTTAAAGAAGAGGAGGGTCAAGAAGAAACTCATCCCTGTATATAAACACCTGAAGAGACAGTGCAAAGAAGATGGAAGAGCCAGGCTCTTTTCAGTGGTGACCAGTGACCAGACGAGGCAATGGGCCTGAACTGAAACACAGGACATTCTGTCTCAACATCATAAGACACTTGCTTTACTTGGAGGGTGACTGAACTGTAGTATAGGTTGTTCAGGGTGTTTGTGGGTTGTCTAACCATGGAGATATTAAAAAACTATTTGGATATAGCCCTTTGCAATTTAATCTAGGTGGCCCTGCTTGAGCAGGAGGAAGTGGACCAAATGACCTCCAGAGGTCCCTTCGACCTTCAAGCCTTCTATGATACAGTGATAATCTTGTTGCCGTGAACAGAACTGGAGGGACAGACCTTCAGCTAAACGTGGTGGCTTGCTTCAGTTCTTTAAACCAGAAAAAAAATCAGAATTTTATACTAAAATTGGTGATAGCTACTGATCTCTGAGCTTATTGTTAATCCCTTGTGTCTTATTATTTGTTGCCTACAAGAATATCACATAATGGACTAACAGAAAAACTACAGGGTTAGCTGAATTTCTGTTTCTTAAAGAGGAAGAAGAGAAGTACCAGCTTAGCGTGCAAGAAATAAAGCCTGCCAAGGCAAATGACCAAAGAACAGATCTGCTCAATTCTAAATTAAATTCTTTATCTGTATTTATAAAATTTAACAAGATTACTCAGCTCCCTATTTGCCTTTTTAAGCAAAGCCCATTAACTTTACATTTTCATCAGGTTATTCATCATCTTAATACAGGCTAACACATTTGTGAGAAAAAAATATGAAGGTCACTGTGAACTAAAAAACATTGAATGAACATATGAACTATCTTTTACTTGGTGAAATAAATGTATTAAATTATCCTCTTAAAAGCTTTTCAGCGTAAAGATAATATCTTCTCAAGATATTTAAATTTTTTAAATTTGTCATTCATATTGAAATAAGTAGGAAAAAATGCACAATTTTCCAGCATATTCTATATTGTCTATGCAGTGATGTAGAAAACAGACTGAACCCTAAGTACTGAACTCTTTTAAAGCAATCCTCATATTCTATCCCTATGGAGCAATTAGCTATGATCATTGCAGAAAGATGGAAGTTTATTATTATTATCTTTCTTACTTGGATCCTACAGTGATTTTTTTCAGTAATTTGAGAATCTTTAGTCTCATCAGTTCAACAAATATGTCATATTTGATGAACGAGATAAAACTAGCTCATTGTAGCACCGTGTTTGATACCAGAACAGACGTTTAACTAAAGATAATGAACTGAATTGTGTTAAGGAAAGGAGCATAAGTTCTACAGAATTATTTAATTTACTAGTTGTTATTTCATTTTATTGAACATACAGACGCAGCATATTTAATTAAAAGTGCTTCCTGCAAATTGTGGTCAGATTTTATTCAAATTCCTAGATGTGCCAATTATGATACTAAACGTTACCCCAGCTGGTGTATTTCTTTCTTCTGAAACACGTGTATTCCCTTTTAAACTTTGTGATATTGTTATGAGTAGAAGTAAAATTGAATAGAAATTTTTAAATGCCAGAGTTTCTGGAGTAGTTTTTCCTAAAGACAATAAAGGCTCCTAAGGAAAAACAATCTATATTGTCAGATACAGGTTCTTAATTGACTATGCAATCAACCTACCTAAGTGAGAAGGATGTGCTTTTAATATAAATTACAAATACAAAGTAAAATTACTGTAGGTTGCTCATGATGAGGTAAACTTAGGTTTTATGTTGGGTCAGATTTTGGATTGTAGCTTAGATAACAAGCTTACATGCTGCAATAACTAAAACACAGAAAGCTGGGTACCACCAAAGAATTCAGAGTTACTTAGAGAGGAACCTAATAAGACTGAGTGAAATAGGATCCTGAAGAGGCTTAAGTGCCAGTGTCTCTTTGAGACAAGTCTGTATTTATAAATAGTGCTCAGGTTAGTCAAAACCCACCCCAAAGAACAACAACCAAAAAACCCAACAAATCCGTGCCCCCCCCCCCGAGTCCAAAAAACCCAACCTCCCTCATATCCAATCCCCCAAAATTTCTCTACTGAAGATGGATTCTGAAACTGATAGTGGTGCAGGAACACGGAAACTCTGACCACTTTCTCAAAAATAGATGGTTCCTTGAATAATAGCTTGAAGGACCAAGAGAGTTGATGAGGAAGTAAAGGTTTCTTTTTTATGTTGAAGATGATTAAATTTACATTTTTTACATTTAAGATCAAACCATAACTACAAAGCTATTAACCACGCTTCCCTTTGAAGCACAGTCATTGGCAGCCTGGGGCAGAAGTATGCTGTCAGAAATTGGGCAAATAAGAGAGAACTTCGCTGTATTACATAGTGATTTGCTGAATCATCATGCGACAGAAATCTGGGGTTTTGTCCTTCTTTGCTGGTTTTTATATATTTTTAAATCCTCTAAGTATTTAATAAAACATGAATAAAAACTAGTACTGTACTTGCAAATGTAATAGAATTAAAAATACATGCTCCTCGTTTGGACTTTACCTGTCAAATACAGTCACATGTTTTCCTGAAAAATTACCCCACATGAAATAGGTATATAAATTATGTAACTTATAATCAAAAATTTAACTACTATTTCCAGTAATTCGAGCCACTCGGTATAAACACGACTTTTTGTGATGAAGGGATTTATAAGCTCAATCAGTTGGTTTTGCCAACACAGCTTGCATTTTGGCTGCAAATGCACACCAGTATCTTGTTCCTGTCCCCTGCTTGCTTCTTCCTCATTCCTGCCAACTGAACCCTGGTTTCTGATCCAGGACTACCTTTTGCTGTACAGGTTTCCTGAAGTTCCCTCCTGTTGACAAGCACATTACTTCTTTCCTTATCCTTTGATTTTATACTTGATTTGGCTTCCTGTTCACACTTGGTCTGCCCATCTCAACTCTAAGCCATGCTTTTAATCAATCTTCTATCCTGATAGAATCATTGGCCCATTGTAGCCACAACATCTAGGTTCAAGTGTCCACACTGGAAGTCAGCTTGGCCATTATTAGGAGCATTGATTAGACATAATCCAGTTATGCCTTACCAATATTGAAAATATATTTTTTTCCCCACAATAAAGTCAATTTAGTATTGAGAAAGCAGATGGGAACAGAAAATGAGCTGGTTATAACCTCTGTAAAACTGGCTTCTATGAACACCCACAACTAAACACTCTATAAAGATCTAATCACGATTAGAATAAAAAGAATCCTCTGCCCCCATTTTTCTTTTTAAAGAAAACTAGAAAACTTAAGAAACTTCCCTACCAAGCCCTATCTCAAAATAAAAGTTGTTCATCATAGAATCATAGAATCATTTCAGTTGGAAAAGACCCTTGGGATCATCAAGTCCAACCATCTACCCTACTCTACAAAGTTCTCCCCTACACATATCCCCAACACCACATCTAAACGATTCTTGAACCACGTCCAGGGATGGGGACTCAACCACCTCCCTGGGCAGCCTATTCCAATGCCCTAACACTCTTTCTGTAAAAAATTATTTTCTGATGTTCAGTCTAAACCTACCCTGTTGGAGCTGGAAGCCATTCCCTCTCGTTCTGTCACTACCTGAGAGAAGAGACCAGCACCGACCTCTCTACAGTGTCCTTTCAAGTAGTTGTAGACTGATGAGGTCTCTCCTCAACCTCCTCTTCCTCAAAAAAAACAGCCCCAGCTCCTTCAGCCACTCTTCATATGATTTGTTCTCCAGGCCCTTCACCAGCTTCCTCTGGTGCTCTCCTCTGCACTCACTTCAGCACCTCGATGTCTCTCTTGGATTGAGGTGCCCAGAACTGGACACAATAAATAACAACCTGTTCAAATACCTTTACATTTGGAAACTGGTCAGGCATAAAGTGCAGAAACGTATTCTATGGAATAATTATCTTTTAGGTGGAGCTTATTCTAAGCTTTTCTTATAGTGGCTTGATGGTTCTTTATAGATTTTTAAACTGCATTCTCCATGTTTTTGTCATTACTGTATATTGATCCTGAAATATTTAATTACAATAATAAGTACCATATAAGTTAAGACTACACAAAGTATATGAACTTGTAGAACATTGTTATACCCTGTCATTGTTTAAAAATGAGCTTTTATATATTCAAACTTTTCATTATTGCTTTCCTAAAAAGTACCATGGAGGTCAAGTTATACACTTTTTTTTGTTATTACAGATTTATACCAATTCACTCAAGAACCACATTTTTTTGTGAGATATTAAATGGTAAAGATCCATTGAAAAGAATATAATTATACCAGATTTTTTTGGTAAAGACTCCGACTCAAGAGAATCAATAGAATTTCATATGCCTACCTTAACAGTGAGCTACTTAGTTAAATGATAAAATTCAAAGGATTACAGCAATTCACATGTAGAAGGACACATTTCCTTTAAGAGTAGAAGACTTTTGGTAAACTATTTAAAAAAAAAAAGTAATGAAAATGTTCTTTTTCATATTCCTGTGGTTTGCTAAAACAATTGTAAAGGTGTCCAAAATGAGGACAATCTCATTTTTTTCTAAAAAGCTAATAAATAAATAAATAAATAAATAGATAAATTGTTTTTAAGTAGAATCATTAAGCATCACCAAAAAGTTTGCAAGCACAGATAAACCACCTTCAATTTTTGGTCAAAAGGTACAAAAGGGATAAGTAATTACCATGATCAATAATTATTTCTGTTAATTATACATTTAAGAAAGCCTCTAACCTTTTTTTGAAGAAGTTTTTGCTGTAATTAACGTAAGCAAAGAATAAGCTGTAACTTCAGCTATAACTGTTCCTTGATTTAGCCATGATTATACAAAACCAAGCACTAATATATTACTGGCACAATCCTGGTGTGAAAGGTTTCAAAAAAAAGGGAGCATATACCCATGAAATTTGGCAATTGAGTATATATTATTAAATCTGAGCTCGAGATATTCATGTCCATTCAATACCGGGCAGACATCTGTTAAAATTCAGTGGTTTGACTGTTTTTTCAAAGCTAGTTTCCTGACCACAGAAGGCTCTAAAAATGCTGTGCCAAATAACCTGCAGGAAACTTCAACTATAATGTCATATTGAAGTGATTCACTGTTTAGATATCCTTATTATCTGATCTTCAAAAAGAGCTGAAAACAGATTCACACTTGAGATGAAACAGCACAAGCCTTTTGTTCCCCAACCTTAGAGGCTAAACATTACCCCTAGTCTCATTATTCTATAGGTTTTCCTTCTCCTGCAAGTATTTGGAACAAGATATTGTGGTAAATGTCCTCCAGAATAATCCATCACAGAGCTGCCCATTAGAATTTTTCCTGAACCATTCAGTACAAATATTTCAGATAGTACTATTCTATTAAGAAGAATAAGTCAGGTAAGAGAGTTACTTAAATTGTGTTCTGAACCTCAAAGAGAAATTCTAAATAAGCAAGCCAAGGAAATAAAACTGATGTTTAGACATAAATCAGAACCTTGGGCTTGACTATGTGTGACAGTTTGAGATTCTCTCCTAACCAGCAATATACATTAATGTCTAAACATATAAGAAAAATAAATTTGAGAAGAGTTCAGTTGCTTCTGTCTAGAGTTCTTTCAGAAACTGCCTCTTAAGCATCTTTCCTAATATAACAGGCTTGCCTTTCAAAGCCATTTTATGTCCTCTTCTGTTTCTTTAAACTAATGTATACTTGTTTCATTATATCTCTGTAACAAGCCTTCCTAAAAGAAAAAAAAAAGACAAAAAAGAAAAGAGACTGCATGCAACTTGTAAACACTGCTTTTTTTTCCTAGGTTTGAAAAAAATCAAGTGTTATTTCCCATCTTAGTGTCTTCTGAATAATGTTAGGTCAACATCATAACAGTGTAGCTATGATTATGAGTTCACTTTGATTCATAAAGAAATGAGTTCTGATAGACAGAAAATGAAAGGATATTTTGATTTTTTTAAATGACATTTTTGATTTTTAAATGACATTTTCTTAAATCTAATATGGAAAATAAAATCTTTACTTTTGACCAAACAGTATTTTTAATTATGACTAAGTTCTTTCCCCACCGGTTCATTTATCATCTTTTCCACCTATCACTTACACCTCTGTTGAAAGCAATGCTCTTATAGTATCAATGAATCAGCTCTAGCATCTATCTATAAAATCACATTTTAAAGTAAATTTGTTATCAGTACCACTATCCTATCTTTCTTAATGTTCTATAATGGCATTTCCCCATGCAACCCTCACTTAAAAAAAAAAAAATTCCAAATTCAATTTAAAGTTTTCAAGTCGCTTAAGAATACATTTCCATACAATAGTGACAATAACCACAGCTGTCAGAGTGTTAAGATTACCTTTAGAATTATTAGAAAAATAATTTAAAAAAAAATCAAGAAAAAGACCCAAAGAAATATTTTACAGACTACTGGGTTTTTTGGTTTTTTTTTGATATTTTGAATTAAGGCCAGAAAAAAAATAATCATAATTATTATTCAATTTGAGAATTGTGAGGAACCTTCAGGGGCAACCTCTATGAACACTGCAAAGTTTATGCAACACTCCAGTATACTCATTTAGCAATTTATTTGCTATGCTAAGTTTATAATGTGTAGGTTTTCCAGCAAGAGAGCAAATCTAAGTTATTTCTGTATTTTTACACTCCAAAAGTTGCTTTCAATTGTTTTCCTTAGAAACTGTAGGAAACTGTGTAAAAGAACAGTGAGATCACAGAATTCATTTCATAGAAGTCTATTGGGAGCTTCTAGAGAGAGTATAGAGGCACCAGGACTTTGAGCAGATTCTAAATAAGGTAGGGCTCTACAGGAATCTTTGCCACAGTAACTACCCATCTTGTTGCATTCATAGCAATATTTGTGGCTTTATTTTCATCCTTTTTTTATTGAGTATTTTGAGGGTACTTTCTTAACCCTATTTCTGTTTTGAAAACTCTCTAAAATAAAATAAAATAAAATAAAATAAAATAAAATAATAGTTGGAGAAAGCTGACTACTGTTCTGATCACACAATGACATTTGAATCTTCACAGATGCCTATTATCTGTTTTACAAATTTTTTATCTTTTAGTTATAGCCACTGAAAAGTTATTCTAATTTTCTCTGTGGCATCACACTTCAACACTGGAGTGGGTCACTATTTCCTGTTCTTCTATTTACCTGTTCAAATGCATATTTAATGGCTTTTCATCTGAGGTAATTTAAATTTAATAGAATTTTGAAATAGCATTCCCTGGACCTTTCTTATTAGTTTTAAAAGACTTAGTACTTCGAAAGTTTTTATATAACTTGAAGCAGATTTTTCATTTTTAATTACTTCTAATATATACTGGCATGGAAACCTTCGTCCCATTAAGTAACATACCATCTAATTTTGCACTGTAGAAGTATGACTTCAGGGCAACAATTCCTATCATTTCCAATGAAACTTATTAAAATAATTGGCTATTTTTATAACAAGCATCTGACAAATCATTTTAACTGTAGTTGAAAAAAAAATCTTATTAAACAGTGAATCAATCTGTGAATAATTTTTTACTACAAGCAATGTTCTAAAATTCTCAACTTCATGTGTAAACTTAAATTATCCAGCATTTGGCTGTAACCTCTAACTGGATTATTTGTTAAAATATCATAGGTGGGTTCATGCAAGAATACCAATTATTTTCAAAGCAAGTTTGAACCCAGATCAGTAAATTAGCATTTTTCCCCTCACATATCCCAAAAATAGTTATATTCTTTCAAAACACAGTTGTTTATGGCTTTCAGAATAGAGTGAGCGTAGGGATATATCTTTTTCACATGAGTACATTTATGGCATGTGTTTTGAAAAATGTTATTAGACCAACAAGTCCTGGAGGATATGATGATGGATATTCTAAAATGACTAAAACAGATGGTTATATTTGTTCACATGTCTATGTTTGATGTACATGGGGTGAAGTGTATTCCTTTATGGCTAATCTATATACATCTCATTTAAGCTCTCATAAGAAGTTGTCTGTGGGACTTCAGTGCACTTACATTGCATAAGTGAACGTAAATGTGCTGCATAAAAGTAATTTTATTTTTTGCTAATACCTTTTGAATTCATCCTGCAGTTGCTTATAAATGTATACATGTTTTACTGTTTATCCATCTTATTTTTAGATTTAATCACAGAAATAATCAAGCACTATAAATAGGAGAATGAGTTGGATCTTTCAGCACAATTCACTCTCTAGTGGCTGTGGAGTACCATATTTTATTACGTTTAACATACATAGACACATATTTGATTAAAAGCATTTTTATAACTAACTTAAGAGTCATGGAGGATTAATAAATTAATTAATCATTTATTAAATGATTAAAACATGATTAACCAATGTCTGTTATTTAGTATAACAAATCACTGTGTTCGTGGCAAAGGCAGCCAACAGCTTCCTGGGCTGTATTAGGCAGAGCATTGCCAAGAGGTCAAGGGAGATGATCCTTCCTATCTGCTCAGCACTGATGAGACACAGAATCATAAAATGGTTTGTGTTGGAAGGGACCTTCAAGTTCCAACCCCCTCACCATGGTTAGGAACGTCTTTCAGCAGAACAGGTTTCTCAAAGCCCCATCCAACCTGACCTTGAACACTTGCAGGTATGGGGCATCTGCAGTGCTGTGTCCAGCACTAGGCTTCCCAGCACAAAAAAGACACAAATAGAGTTTTTGGAGCCAATCCAGCACAGAGCCATAGGACTGGAACACCTGACCTACAAGGAGATGGTTAGAGAGTTGAGACTGCTCAGTCTACATGAGGTGAGGCTTGGGCGAATCTTACTGTCATAAGTCTTTTTCTCTCTCTCCCTCCTCTCCTTGGAGACTGAGATGGGGGAGAGCATCTGCTGTTCATCCCAGTGGCCAGTCTGGCTCAAACTGTGACACATACCCATGTGTATAAAGATCTGATGGGAAGGAAAGAAGACAAAATTGACAGACTCTCCTCAGTGCTGCTTACTGACCAGACAGGAGGCAGCAACGGTCTCTACTTAACATACAGGAAGCTCCATCTGTTTTTATTATTTTATTTTTATTTTTTTTTATAGTGAGAGTGGTAAAACTCTGGATAGAGGTTGTGGAGTCTCCATTTGGGCAAATACTCAAAACATGATTGAACACAGTCCAGGGAAACATGGTTTAGTTGAAGCTGGGGGTTGTACTAGGTGGTGTCCAGAAGTCCCTTCCAACCTGAATAATTCTGTGATTTTGTGATATAGGTATATGACATATATGCCATGCATATCTGTGGCAAACACACTTATTTGATAACCACTTATCAATCACTTTATCTGTTGGACTACAGTAATTTCCTTGTCTCCTCTGCAAAGGTGAAAAGGAAGACCTCATCTCCCTCCCCATAATAAAATTTGTATGAAGTAGTTTCCTCACATCACCCATGACTGTCTACTACAGGAGGGGAAATATTTATTGCAGTGACTTCTGTCTCCATCTGACTGACAGCTCTATTATCTCAGGGCACATACACCCGAGTTGCACTTCGTGATTCACAGAGAGTTATACGTCCTGCACTAAAAACATCTCCCAGAACTGGAACTTGTATTTATGGCAACTGGCCCAGGCAATGTCACCTTTGCTTGATGATCACATCAAGTAAGACCTATCCAAATAAGTTTATGCATTTTCCTAAGCTATGCTTAGCAGCTAAGGAATTGCCTTCTGGTCTATACGTATAATCTGTACAATAACTCAGAGACAGGGGTGGTACAATCCCGTAAAATATCTTTATTTTTGCTGAGAAAAAGGAAGAGGTTTTCTCTCTGGTAGAATGAAATGAAATCAGAAATAAATATCGTAAACTCTAAATTTTAGATTCAGGCAAAAATTCTTTTCACCATTCACTCTTGTTTTGGTGTCTGTCTTTTGAAGAGCTATTTCGAAGCTTCCTTAAATATTAAGTGTGACTGACAAAGAAAATAAGATGAGAAAAGAGCAGACTAATTTCTCCCTAACACTGAAAATTACTGGTATTGGAAGAGAATATTGCTTTTAAATAAACTCTAAAATCTACATGAGAATAATGATTGTATGCATAAACAACTGTACTAAATATACAAAAGGATCACATAGAACACATTTTCAGAACCAGATGCCTTACTGATTTGTGTGGAGGATAATATAAAATTTGAGAAGGTTACAAAACTTATCTATTATTTGCAGGTAATTAGCAATTTAAATTGTCTTTTGTGATGTAATGTATACACATCTGGACCATGCAGCATCAATTCACTGCCAGTGCTTTGTTTTAATGGGGCAATTACTGAATGCTATTACTTTTGCTCATCCATGGCCATGCACAGGTTCCAGAAGAAGTCCTTCTGAGATGATAAACTACTACTGGTGGTCAGAGTCACAGAAGCTCTGTGCACTTGAGCAGCAAAGTGTCACAGTAAGAGCTAATAAGCTCCTTTGGAAAGCTGTAAGGCTATATTAATAATATCCAGTGATCTGATCCCACTGAAAAATCCCTTCCTCTTCCTATGGTTAGGTGGTACACTTCTACACAAGCCTGGTGAGAATTCAGACTGAAATCTCATAGGGATATATTCTCAGGGAAGATGGGCACCTCCATTTTGGCAGTATCAAGCAACCATACTAGAGGATTAAGAGAAATCCAGGCCAGATCACGAGACTCTAGAACAGCAGGTGCCTCTCATGATGCCAGGCATGAACAAATCATAAGAAAAGGAAAAGAAACAAGATTTATTCACTGTTTTCAGTGCACTTAAGAAAAAAATGTAGCTAGTCCAGACAGGTTATGTCTACATTTATAAGTTGTGTGATCTTACAGAATTGTAGCTGTAGAGTGAAATGATTAGAGCTGAAGACACAAAGGCTGCATGTCCCTACATATACCTCAGGGATGTTTTCTCTGTAAAAGTTTTAGGCTGATTGGGAAGGCTGAAGGCCCACTTACCCACTGGAATGTTTTATGTCAATTCCTAGTGTGTATACAAAGAATCTTAGACTATTGCACTATTTTCTTTTAGATTATTTTCATCTCAAAGGGATCTAGTTCTTATGCTCTGAGACTTCTGTCACACGAAGCAAAGCATAGTAAGTGGAGATGATCAAGAGATTTTCTTTAAAAATGCACTCCTGACTCAAACTAAAACACTCATCCAGATGCCCTACAGAAATAATTGTATATTATTTAACACATGAGAATAAATGCAAGCTAGAAGAATATCCTGGGTATTCATATGCAAATGCAACAGCACCATGAGTTTTGCTTGAGATATTTTATGAATACAAAGGGAATACATTTGTGATGCAGATTGGTATATGCTATTACACTATTATCTCATTATATTGAGCTTCTAGTCCAAGTACTGTTTTTAAAAGCTTTACACACATAGGCAAAGACTCTGATGGTATATCCTCTGCCTCTGTATATCGCTTGCTTACAAATAAACCCACTGATCTCAAAAGAGTATCCACATGAATAAATACAAATTATAATTTCAATAGAGTAGCTAGAATACTGAAAAGATTTCTGGATCTTCCTTCTAAAATTTTCTTTGACTTCTTCAAAGCCAATAGACCGGGTCTGTAGTATAAAAACAATGATTGATGACTAAATTTTTTTGTTTCTTAAATTTTTGGAAAATTTGCCTTTGGAGATGTTCAAGTTCCAAACATTAAAGTCAGTCATATAATTTTCAACTAGTTCAAGTAACAATGGAAATATTAATATTCTATATACTAATAACAACTGCACAGCCGTATGTCAACATGAGTTCCTAACACAAATACAATATTTTAATTCAACATCCTTGACACGCCTACACACACAGATGGTTGGGCACAGCAGTTATTACAGCAGAAGAATAAAAAGAAAAAACAAGAAAAAGATCTAGATTACAAAACTCATCATTTTTCTAACCGCTGCTTCCTACACAGATAGATCAAACCACGCCACTATGTGACAAAATTCTAAATTATAAGCATTGTCTCATTAAATAATGATTTTTCATTTCCAGATTTCATTTATCTTCATTATCTTCCTCACAGAAATGTGCTGGTATATCTGTAATGAATCTATGAGCACAACAAAGACTGAAAGCAATTCTTCCTTTAAAGTTGTAGTGTGGTTGTGTTGGTCCTAAACTATCACAATGGATGAAACTGTCTTATGATTTCCTGCATCTACCTAGATGGGCATAAGAAGTGGGAAGAAGGAACAGAGAACATATGCTTCATTCAGCTCCAGTTTTCCTGTGTTTTTCCTCTAACCATCCATAATTCTGTTGTGGTTCATTGATTGCTCTTTTGTGTGGGATCAAGTGCATCCTCAGCAAGTTTTCAGTTGAAGCCACACTGAGCGGTGCAGTTAATAGGCTTGAGGGAAGGGACACCATCCAGGAGGACCTTGGCAGGCTGGAGGAGTGGGTCCATGGGAACCTCATGAAGTTCAAAAAGGGCAAGTGCAAAGTCTGCACTTGAGTCAGGGCAATCCCCAATATCAATACAAACTAGGGGATGAATAAATTGAGAACAGCCATGCAGAGAAGCACTTGAACATCCTGGGGGATGGTGGACATGAGTCAGCAATGTGTGATGGCAGCCCAGATAGCCAATCATTTCCTAGGCTACATAAGAAGATATATGGCCAGCAGGTTGAGGGATGTGATTTTGCCCCTCCACTTTCATGAGATTCGAACTGGAGTACTGTATCCAGTTCTGGTGTCCCCAGTACAAGAAAGAGTGTTAGAGTGGATCTTCCTTCACAGGAGGGGGACAAGAATGGTCAGAGGGTTGAAGTGTCTCTCCCATGAAGACAGGCTGAGTGAGTTGGGCTTGTTCAGCCTGGGGAAGAAAAGATCCCAAGGACATCATATTGAAGCCTTTCAATATACAAAGAGGGCTTATGAAATATATGGAGAGAGATTTTTTCACAAGGGCCTGTAGTGACAGGAAAAGGAGCAATGCTTTTAAAGAAAATTTTTGTGATGAGAGTGGTGAGACACAGGAACAGGTTTCCCAGAGAACTGTGGATGCCCCATCCCTCAAAATATTCAAGGCCAGGTTGGATGGGGCTTTAAGGAACCTGGTCTAGCGAAAGATGTCCTGCCCATATCAGAGAGGTTGAACTAGATGATCTTTAAGGTCCTTCCCAACCCAAACCATTCTATGGTTCTATGGTCTATATCACTATATTTTATCTATATTAAGTCAAAGTTGCAAATATTAACACACTCAATAATAATAATAATTCTGTACTGATGTAATAATGTGGCTAAGAGTTTCTTCTTGATGCCCTTTCTGGACGAAAAGTTGTGTAAGTAATAAAGGAACAGCCCCATAGTATAAATCACTTAACATCTCAAGGCTGCGTCAAAGAACTCATGTTCAAAACTTTAAGAAAAGGGCTCTTGACCATACAGAAATGCAAAGACATTGATCCAAATAGCAAGCATTCTTTGTCTGTTAGAGAGACTGAGTCATATAAAGAGATGGAAAGTAGGCTCATTCACAAAGTGTATTGCTTGTCAAACTGACAAGTGAAGGTAAAAACTTAAAATAACAGAAATCAGTTATGCTATTTTAAGGACGACCCTAACAGACAAGGTGAGTTTAGGTTTTCCAATCACTGCTATTCCATCTAAAGTCTGGTTTCCTTTGCAGATCTTTTCTGTGCCAAATCCTTGCCAAGAGAACATTGTGAGAATTCCCATGGAGAAGTCTAAAACTGAACAAAAAGAAAATGGACAATCATCAAAAAGCTGCCAAAACCAGAATGTTGAATTTGGGAAAAGAAATACAGAAAGTAACCCTTTAGAAATGCTTATTTTCTCTCCTCAAGTTTTGAAAAGAGAACAAAAGAATATCATTTAGGTATTACAAAATTACCTTTTCCAGTCAAGAAAACAATCTTGGACCACTTTTTGTAACAGAACTGAAATGAACACACTTTTTTTGTAAGTATGAAAGGGAGCCCAAAAAAGGAGAACACAAAAGAGTAAAATGACATTGAGGTCCCAGATAATAGCTTTTGCTAGTTTGAATGCATAATCTTGAAGAAAACTGAAAATATTTGTACTGCACAGTATAATGTAATATAAATTGATAAAGAATAAGCATAACACATCAAGAGATACTGAATTCATTGTTGCTGCTCTTATCCAAGAAGACCCTCTATTGATGTAAACTGAAGTTTGAATGATGAGTGCTTCATCATACCTTTACCTGAAATATCCTACCTGTTTAAGTACGAGACTTTATATTTAAGAAATATAAATTCCAAACTGATGATAGATGAAGGAAAAATCCAGCCCATGCAAGTAGGAATGGAAGAGACCAGATGAATCATAATGTCCAGTTCCCTGTCTGTTACTGAAGAATTTCATATAAGTCCTGGAGCTAATCATCATTTTCTTACAATACTTATCTGCTACAAAATGACCATAGCAGCATAATCCACGTTTTTATTCCACATTCTTATTTCACAAAACCATGCAAGACCATTTACACATCATTTTCAAGAAAGCAATCTAGTTACTGAACACCTAAGAGGGAACCTTTGTGAGTTTTTTCTGTAAAAGTGTTTGTTTTCATTCAGCATTCAGCATTCATTAGCAAGACTCATTGTTTTTATTTTTGTGTACTGTATTCAGGAATATAAACAGTTATTTTCATTCTGAGGACACACACTGAAAAGACATATTATAAAATGTATGTTAGAAAATGTGTGATGTTGACAATGAAATGCCAATTATTGTTGAATTAAAAGAGATCATTTTAATTCAATATTTATTATTAAATACAAAGTGAAACTTCTATGTGCAACTTATCTCAATTTGTTATCTTTTTAATGCAGAATATGAATGAATGTAATATCTTTTGCAATCAAACGGCACCCCATACATTTTTGGAACATTAATTTCTTTCTATGGTAAAATAATACCAATCCTTAAGAAAGACAGTAATTAGGGGAAGAGAGATTTAACCTCCTACTAAAGACATTTATAATGGCTATTGGCAATGTTAGTGACTTTTATACCACAGAAACACATCTTCTTAAAAGTACCATTCATTGTATAGTTCAGTCAGTGTATAGGTCATAAGAAATCCACCCCTCTGTTCAATATCCCCATAAAACCCAAAAGCAATCAGGGAGATCTGTTTCCTCCCACTATGATATCTTATGAAAGAAACTTAAGCATCAAAGAAGGAAGCTTAATAAAAGCCTCTGCTCAACATCCAGTTCTGGTTAAAACAGGAAAAAATTGAAAAGAAACTTCCAACAAAATGCTGCATAAAGAATGCAGAAAGTAAGGATCTTCTGCCAAATAAACGGTACAGCTCTGTCTTCAATATAGGTCACTGTCGCAATGAAATACATGACAGAACAAAAAAGGATTTTGAGAAGGCCATGGAGAAACCATTTAAAAGTCCTCGACACACTCTCATGTGAAACAGAAAAGGAACCAATTTGAACTGTTTGCATAGGAAAAACTAAGAGGGAACATGACAACTGTATGCAAAATAATGTTCATACAGAAGGCACTCAAAAGCTACTTTTCTTCTAGTCTTATAATACACAAAGAATGAAACATAAAGATGCTGAAAGACAACAGATTTGAAGTTGAAAAGGGATTTTTTTCAATATACATTAGACCATGAAACTCAATGCATCAGGAAATTGTTAAGGTCAGTAATTCAACAAGAAAAAAAAAGCTATTGCAAGTATATATGAATGAGAAAAATAAGCAGTGGTATATAAGCAAATGCTGACAAGAGTGAAACAAAACTTGAGAGGATATTATACTTCCTACCTGGGATTGTAAACCAATCTCTGGCTATCACAGAATAAAATAAAATCTTCAAGTAGGGGGCAGGTTATGCCCCTTCTTTTCATGGTGGGGGTGTTCTGACCCCTTCTGTGAAGCATCCAGTGTTGGTCTACTACCTGAGATTTAATGCTTTTTCTCTCTGGGCTTCTGGTAGTTTTATTTCAGTCACTTACTGCTTTCACCAAGGTATTTATTTGGATTTCAAGGAAAACAAATGCCTACTTCCAATGGCCCCCAAATTGTTGTCATTGTTGTCCAATCTCACCACACACTTGTTGTAAGAAAATTCATCAACAAAGCTTTCTTTGGTTTCAACTGAAAGACCCATTATTTTTACCTCATTAGAGAATTTGTTTTCCCAGGCAGTTTCACATGAAAGTTTTCCTGGACTTCTGTGAATGAGGCAAACATTTGCTGTGTTTCCAGCAAATGGTTCTGCCATTTTTGTGCTTCACTTTTTTGCCTACTTACACAGTTTCTATTTTAGGATGTATGTTTTAGTGACTTTTCTTCCAGTAACCTCTACTGGCTACTTGCTCTTTTCTTCTGTATTAGTCATCTCTCCTTTCAAATTGCCCACTTTCTCTTACATTTTAAAAAGGCAAAGTTCTCTTAAATTCCCAAATGAGCACAGTATATCTGGTTTCCTTCACTTCTTATCGAAGCAACTGGGTGGCCACAAGAATAGTTTTCAGACTTCAGCTCAATAATGCTCAGATGTATAAGCTCCCTAAGACATACCTATACATGTAACTCACTGCTACTATACCATATAGCTTATTACTCCTGCATCATACTGCTAGTGTAATTTGTTAAAACTATGCAAATAGCTAATGGACCTCCTCACACAAAATAAAAAGGAACAGCTGGGTTAGATCTAGAACTCCTCAACCCCAAAGAGATAATAAAGGAGAAGCCATAGTGAGTGCTCATCAGCAGAAGCATGGGATGAACGTCTGGTATGGTGCAATTGTGTCGACCCTAGAAGATTAAATTTGCCCACTTATCTAGGGGCTCCTTTGGCTTGGAACAAGCTGCATCTGTGGAAGATATAATTGGTTTTAGCCTCCCAAACAAGGCAGCTGCCTGAAAACCACCTGTGGAGAATGGTTTCTGGACTGTTCTACCACCAAACTGCAGCCAGGAATGGTTTAGCAAAAGCACTCATTCATTGTAACACACAAAATCCATGCCACTGTATGTTCTACAGCTTCCTCACATATATTTCTTCCTAGTAGCTGGAAAAGTTACTAGGATTTGAACCTTGTGGTAGAGCTGAAGCTGTAGATTATGCATCGTGTCAGCTGGCCAGAGATGCCTGGCCACTGGCCTTTCCAGCTGCAAACCCACAATCAAAAGCCAGGTAGTTGGGATGATGCCTATCAAACTGTGAGCTGACACTCTGCGAGATGGTCCCCACCTGTGCAGTTTCCCAATACATTAATGTAGCAGATATAAACACCACAGACCATCTATGATGGGGAGGTAGAAAGCAGAGAACTCTGTACAAACACCGGGAAGGGCTTGCTTACATTATTGAATGTGTTTGATTAATAACCTATTCTTCTTGGAGGGCAAGGCATTTAGTTACGGCTGACAGAGTTAATGCTCCTCAGAATATTAAACCACATGCAAATCAAACCCTTAAATCTGAACTCTTTATTATTTCTAACTTGATTTTTTCTGGTTGGATCTGTGTGTCATTTCAGTTAGCTGTGCAGTAACCCACACTTTGACATATATTGTTACTAATGCCCCTGTTTTCTATGTTTTCAGCAGGCAATCTATCCGATAAACACAATAATGCGTATTGTCTATATATCCCAATGTTATGGAATATATTTTGTGGAAAACCTGTCCATTTCAGTTTTCTTGGTGTTTCTATGGATTTTGATTTGTTCTGCAGAATTGTATTTCTGAGCTGTTCTAATAAGTGACAGTATAATCCCTCTATATGTAGATGAAGGCAATTTGAACAGCAATTTGTCCAGCATTTTCATCTATCATAAGAAGAGCGATTAGTGAGGCTGATAATAGTTTAATAAAGGATGCTCGTTCAGGAATAGCAGTAGGCTTTTCCAATACAAGCTGCAAAGATCTCAGAAGATTGACTATTTTGAAATTCATGGTTAAAGAGAAGGGAATTTTAACGCACCCAGTGATTACATGCTTCTTTCTGGTGAGTGACAAGGCTTTCAGTCAAAGTGATCCTGTAGGAACAAAATAATTTCCTGCTCTTTATGAATGAGCATCCCTGCCACAGAGGACACCCTAGGCCTTCCTGGCCATGAGTTGTATGCCATTTTCAGGAACTGAAGTGCTCTAAGTTACTCTTCGGAAGAGCTGCTTTGCTCAGTGCAGTGAGACCGTTGGGAGACTTGCCCACTACCTCAAGGTAGTCCTTGAAAACACTTTCTCTGTCCTTGTTGCTAGATGCTGTCAATAGCACATTTGAAAGCCAGGTTGCCATACATTAACAGCATGACTAAGTGTAATCTGGGCAGCATCTGGGGAGAATCTTCAGATGAGTAGATATTTCTTATATAAGGGAGGGATATCTACAGGATATGTTGTTGTTGGGTGTCACCACAAAAATCTACACAGGTTTTCTCTCCAAGGTAGACTTTCCTAGCCAAACATTGGTTTGTTTATGAGTGCTGAAATAGGAAACTTTCCCTCCTTTTTTGTCACTGGGAAATCAGAATCTTTTCAAGCAACCATTGCCAATTAATATCAGTTTTGCAATAAATCTAGAATATACAATCAGAGCAATTGCTAATGATCTCTTTTATAATTTACATATCAATTATTTACATGGGTAAAAGGTCAAAGAATCTCAGAAATATTGACAGGATATTTGTTAATGTGAATGACAGAATACCAGCTTTGGGAATGTATTTCGACTGCAAAATCAATCACCTAGCTTAATTGATTTAGCAACAGAATATTAGACATGAAAGAAATCCAAGATAAAAAACCCTGTACAAGAGAACTATAATGTGATTTTTTGAAATCTTAACAGTTTAGATGAAGATACGTGTCCTGCAATGAGGTCATTTTAATTTACAATTTTTTACAATGGAACTACTTTGACAGACTTCTTGCTTGATTTACAGTGAGTTCAGAATTGAATTGCTCAACTTTATGAAGCAGAGGAATTTGTATCAAAGGAACTTTGTGAAATGAGCTAAAGGGATATGATATAAAAGAGTTATATTAAGTCCACCACTGGAAGTCCCATACTTCTTCCTGATTGCAGAGACCTCCTCTGCTGCTTCTCATCGCTGATATTCTTAGCTGAGACTCTCTGTACACCTATGTATTGTATAGGATTTATTATCAAATCTTAAATCAGACTATCTGACAATGACTGAATCTCACTGTCCCCCAAAGAGTAAGTGTTCACATAAATTTGTCTTATCTCAAATCACTTTAGCTGCCTTTCTGGGTTCTTGTCTCCCCACAGAGAATCTGAATCACCCATGTGAGAGGTCTATTTTATTCCGAAGTTTGTATAAATACACTTTGCTGATAATCATGATCATTAGCTAAATGTTACATACCTGAATATTTTTTAAATGATACTGGGGACACAATATCACTCCATAATGCACTGCTGCATGTTTTTTTTTTCCATTAATCAGGTAATAAGAGATGCAATTTTGCAGACAGCATTGTTAAGCATGCATTTGCTTCGTGAAAATTTGTGGTGTTACTCACTTCACTGCATCCTTAACAAAGGTCACGTCTCTGATAGATAACAGAAAGAGAAGTGTTGTGTGTCATGTGTTGACTATGTGACTGGTCCCATAGTGAAGCGTGCCTAAGAACATTAGGACACATGAGGGTGTTTTTTGTATGAGCTCCTCTGTATGACTGCACACCAATGGCACACAAAAGTGGTCTGTGGGTACCCTCACCTACAGCAGTCACAGGGATAAAGGTACAGCTTCCTGTCTTTTCACTCTCAATGAATTTTGCTTCACTTATAGCCTGGCAGACTCATGTAAAATGCATGCAAGTACAAGGAAGGGGGCTGGGAACCACAACGTACTGCAGTCACAATTTATCCCAGGTACGTTTTTTAAGCTACAGATAATTTTGAGTTATTGCTAGACATAATCTTGCCTGCTCTGCCAGTCTCAAGACTTTTGAACTCTTGGTTACATGGTTTAAAGGCTGGCAATGATTACCCCTTGCCATCATGATTACACTATAAATTCTTGACTGAGTGCTCTAATTATATGATTAAAACAAAAGAAATTCAGTATGACTGTTGCTGGAAGTCAGCTCCACTAGATGGTCATCCCCAGAATGATCCCCAGGGGGCTAGACAGAACAGATCCCAAAGGAGTGGATAATATCCAGCATTTCTGTGTTCCTAGTGGAAGAGGTATACACATAATTTAACTAGATTAAGTTACTGGGACTGCCTATGTTACCTACATAATTAACTGAGAAAGAGAGTGGGGCCAAAGTTAATGAAATCGAATATCCATATTCAGGTCTTTGGAGACACTTTCCATTGAGTATATAAGGGACATAATGAACATAAGTAGTTATTTGAGCTGGTCTGTATTGGTTTCTGACACTTCAAATTATAGATAAGTATCTAAATGGAGTACTTAAATAAGGTAGACTGGATTCAGTGCTCATTCACTCTGATTTAAATGAGTGGATTTGTCTTCTATGTACAAATGCAAGTGGATTCTTGACTGTTTGTTTGAGTTTTTTACCTTCTGAGTAACAGTTGGTTGCCAAATGCATCAATAACAGATTTTAAGAACTATGCGGTACTTTATTGCACAAAATAAAACACGAATTTGGCACACAACTTTCTCCTTAGGCAAGCACTTGTTCTAAATGACTTTTACATATTACAAAATCCCAGCTTCTATTTAAGTGATAAACAGATAATGCAGATTACACTGATAGTTTAGAACATGATCTGACAGTCACCTGCAGATGAATGTTCTTACTATTTTGTTTTGATCACACAGAACTTCTGATGACATTAATTGGACAAACATGGAGCTATAATTTTCAGTATAAGCACAAAAAATGCAGTATCTATTTACTGATTAAAATTTTTGATTGGTGAATTGTGGATCTTAGTATTAATGCACCTCATGAAATAATATTGAAATTTCAAGATTTTTTTGCCCATATGTAGTTCTGCAACTACACACTCAAAGACTAGGATACTGACCTGCTGTTCCCAATCTGACCTGAAACCAGGAAAAAATGTTCAGATAAATGATAATGACTATCAAGAGACCCTGTATTTTAAGCAGGAATAAATGTCCATCTGATTTAAGCCTGGAACTTCTGACCTTGATTTTAAGTATTGTGATTCAAAACATTTTTTTGTAATTTATAAATGCATAGGTAAAGAAAGATCTAGACATATTTATACACAAATTTCTTTTCAGTTATTCTTTCCACTGTCTAGCTTTAATCAAAAGAAACCCTCAAACAATTGCAAGCTTCCAACAATTTCCATTTAATCCATGCTAGATGTTGTTACCTTTCCTTACCATGTTCTAGAGTATGCATAGCAAATTATGCACTGTTGTGTCCACTAAGTTGGAAGTAAGATCATTTTCTGAACATAGTAGTAGTGGTATTTACTAGTTTTAGCTTACTCATAATATAAAGGCCAATATTTTCTGATATATTTCAGAAAAGCAAATCTGATATTAACCCTTAACATTACAGCAATAAAACAGGTCCTATCTATAAACTCAATGAAAGTTACCATGTGGAACTTACTGTGCTGGCAGTGAATCCCATTAAATCCCTCTGGACATTTGCAAACATATCCTATGAATGTGTCGCCTCGGTATGCTTCACTGATTTCACATATCCCACCATTATGACATGGGTTAGGAAGGCAGGGTCCTGAGAGAGGGGGGAAAAGGAAAAATATATAAACATACATAATAACAACCATAATAATTTCAGTCATTTATATGAATCCATTAAAAAAATAAAATCTCTTATGTAGATCTTCATGTTCCACTAACCCACTAAAATATACCCTTCACTTAGTTCAGATAACTTGCCAGCACAGATTTTTATGAACAAGAAAAAATATGAAGCATGTCACTACTCATTAATCACAACATTATTTTTTAATGTAAGAGAAGACAGGAGACAGAGAAGCTAAATCTTGTTCTCCTATTAAAGATAACAGGCATTCTAACTTTTATACCACTGAGGAAATATGTATTAATCAAAAGTGCCTATCATGTACAGAGTGACATGTACAATATCCCTGAATAATCACTACATGTCAAGTTAGTAGTTTGAGGAGATCTCTGCTATGGCTTTGGGGGACTTTCTGAATATGTGCCTATCTGATAAAGCAGTTAGCAGCTACTAAACTAACTATTCCTTCTTCGCTGATTGGCTTTTCAGCATATCCACTTCAAACTGATTTCAAAAAGGTCTTCTGACTAAATTACCTCTTCTCCCCTCCCCCCCTCAACCCCAAACACACACATATGCTGGGATACCTAAAATTTCAGCAGTGAGATTTAATTTGTTAGATTTCCAATGACTATGCAGACTTTTAAATAGCAGCATCTTTTGCATCTTTTGCATGGAGCTCTAAAATTTATTCATTTAACAGCATGTGTTAAAAGCCTTTTACATCATATTATCTTACTAATATTACCTGTAACATGCCTCCTACCAGAAGAAAACACTTCAGCATTTTGATGATTTTTTTTTTTGACAATCTTACTTTAAAGAACTGGTAATCGTTGATTAGAAAGCCTCATGTGCAAGTTTGTCTGTGATATGGTTAGTGAATTTAATATAAAGTGTATTATTTGCAATCTTTGCCATGTATGCAGAAAGGTGTTAATCTTCCATTATTGGAATGCAATGCTATTATTATTCACTCACATAAAATCACATTTGAAACAAAAAAAAACAAACCACACCAAACCAAAAATACCCCACCAAAACCAGAAAAGGACTTCTTTCCACAGCATAATTTACTGATAATCAGCACTGGAATTGAATGATTTAAATTTAAAAGAGCTATAAATTTAATGTTTCTGAGGGTCTGCCTATAAGTTTGTTTTCAATTACAAACCCAACGTTTGACAGATGTTTACAGCAACTGCATTCATTCAGAATGTCACATTAGTGAAAAGTGCTCTCTAAGAAAATAATAATTTGCAAAAGATAAAAATTAATGGAATGACAAGGACATCAGAACTCATGCCAGGGTGGTTATAGCAATTTGAGAAATTGTCCATGTACACATTCCTATTACAACTTACATCATTGGCCTATTCCAGGACACAATCCTGCAGAAGTTATGCTTGTGTGCATCATTAAGCATGGGATATATCTCACTGAACTCAATAAATAAAAGACATGAATATATAGTAGCTTATTCTAAATTAGTAGTAAAAAAAAAAAATAAGGCAAAAATCATGAAGATGAAATGGAAATGACTGAGTATTGCCTTTTGGCTTTTCTCCATCCACATTCTGCATTACACTTTAAATGTAATGGTACACTATGTTCTTAATTCCAGGCAACTTATATCACTCCTTTAACAGGTCAAGAAAGACTCACGGCTTTCAAGTATCACAGCTTCTGTTCTTGTTATTTCTCCTCTGTCATATTTTAGGAAGAAAGCTGCTTAATAATTTGCAATTTTGGTGTCCCAGTGAATATGAGCTATGCATTTTTTTTAAGTCTCTATCATAGTTCTGCAGTTTGGGTTGTACCTGCAAGTAGCCTCATATGTTAATTACTTCTATGCAAGCCGAACTCTAATCTTCCAAGAACAACAGATCTTTTAATAATTACTTTCTCATTTTCCTTGCTGCTTTCTCCATATGGCTTGTTAAGCACATGTTCAGCATACTTTCATGTATTTTCTTTAGATTCTGCATTTTTTCAGATCAGTACAAAGGCTTAAAAGGTCATCTGAGGTGCAGAGTAATAAATATACTGTGCACAGTAGTATTTCTAACTAATCTTAGTGTTCTATCATGCCTTCCTACTGAAAAAAAAACCCGCACCATCAATATGTACACTTTTTTTTTTTGCCTGATTATAGTTGTTATTTGGTCATAGACATATAATAGCAGTATTCTCAATTCAAATGATGAGTAATTTTGCTTTGGGTTTTTTTTTGTTAATATAAATTGGTTGTTCAAAAATGATTTTGAGAGCAATGAAACATCCTAATTAAATGTACTGAAACTAGTAAACAACAATCATCCAATTTTCACTATTTAGCATTCATTTCCTAAAAAGGACATGGGTTAGACTCATCTGCATCCTAAAAGAATGAATGGTAGAGACTTTAAAAGCTTATATCATCATATCTTGTTTCTCTTAATTCTCCAGAGGACTATACTCTGAGTTCATACACCTTCAGGATATTTAAATTGTATGATCCTTCAAGCATATGATTCTTTCTTTCTTTTTTTTTTTTTTTTTTTTTACTGACTGTACAGGATCCCTTATGCAAATTATGCAGTTTTAACTTTCTTGAAGATTCTGGGTCTTAATCCTACTATCACTCCATTTAAGCATTAAAAATGGTACATAAAATTGAGGCACTTCTGCCACATGAAGATTCTACCTGTACTTGTGCAAAGCATTTGACACGGTCCCACATGACATCCTTGTCTCTAAATTGGATCAATATTGATTTGATTGATGGGCCACTCAGTGGATCAGGAACTGGCTGGATGGCTGCACTGAAAGGGTTGCAGTCAACGGATCCATGTCCAGGTGGTGACCAATGAAGAGCGGTGTTTCTCAGGGGTCCGTAGTAGGACCAATGTTGTTTAACATCTTTGTTGATGACATGGACAGTGGGATTGAGAGCACCCTCAGTATGCCAATGACACCAAGCTGTGTGGTGCAGTCGACATGTTGGAGGGAAGGGATGCCATCCAGAGGAATCTGGACCTCATGAAGTTCATTGAGAGGTGGACCTCATGAAGTTCAACCAGACCAAATTCATAGTCCTGCACCTGGGTCACAGCAATCTCAGGCACAAATACAGGCTGGGCAGAAAATGGATTGAGACCAGTCCTGAAAAGAAGGATTTGGGAACATTAGTTGAAGAGAAACTCAACATGAGCTGGCAGCGTGCTTACAGCCCAGAAAGCCAACCACATCCTGGGCTGTATCAAAAGCAGTATGCTCAGCAAGTTGAGTGAGGTGGTCAAGACCAGGTTGAATGGGCCTTTGAGTAACCTGATCTAGTGGGAGGTGGCCCTGCCCATGGCAAGGGGTTGGAACCTCTTTGAGGTCCTTTCTAACTGAAACCTTTCTATGATTCTATTATTAAAGGTCCCAACTAACTTCCATAGGTACTTATAGTCTTCTAAATAACATTGTATTGAATGCTGGATAATTAATTCCCTGACAATCTGATTAATATTCTTGGTTACTCAGATCTATAACAACAAGTTCAAAAACATTCTTCTTTACCAAAAAATAAAACCTCAAATGTGTCAACTGATTTTCCAAAAACAATGAACTTAAGGGATTTTGGTTTTTTAGATCAATAACACTGTAATACTTTTGCAGGTAATCTTTAAGTGGCTTCCAACACAAAGAGAACAACAACATTTGATCAATATTAATGAGCAGTGGAATTCAATGGTATGCTTTCTGGGCATTTTTATCCATGTTCATATAAAATAATGTCAACAAGATTTATTATGCACTAAAGGTAATAGATCTATTCACTTTGCTGCTCTTTTGAGTCCTTCTTTTTGCAGTTCCAGGGGTATTAGCCAACATAATAAGTATAGTTCAAAATACGTCATTCTGTTATTCAATTGAAATCCCATGCTGTTTTTGAAAAAATATTGCAAGTTAACTGAAAGCACAGCAGGTTTTAAATTTTTTAGATGCTCTTACTGAAATCTGAGATTTTATAGATGGACGAATCAAGCAAATGCATCCTCAGTAGAGTTGCAAAGGAGCTCAAGGCAGAACCATGTTATCTGTTTTCTTCTTTGACAAGTACAGTCAACTAAAACTTCATAAAAATAATATCATGTATAATGCAATATTGAAGCAGTAATTACATGTTTGAGAGAAAGAATTAGTTTGTCTATAGCAAGAAAAGTCAGGAAAGCAAGGAAAGCATCATTTCACCAATAAGACTGTGATTTTTCATAGTGAGAATATATACAAAAAATAAATTAACCTATTTAGGAAAACTCTTATTTATTTTTGCCTTGTAGGATATTCAAACTGTTTTTAAGTAATAAAAAGAAGTGTCCAAACACCTTTCAACATTTTTCCCTTGACAGTTTAGAGTAAAAGTATTTTTTAAAATATCTAGTCTTATTTCAAGCTTCTTTTATTTGCATCATCTTAGAGAAAAACAAAACAAAACCCCAAAAAAGAAACAAAGAGGTCCTAGAAACAGTGAGAATTATAAAGCACATTTAAATATATGTATTAAATATTTTTAATATATAAGTATTAAATATATATATTTAAATATATGTATGTAAACACCACTACCTAAACTGCTCTCATTTCAATTATTTAGTTTCCCTGAAGACTGTCTGTATCTACATGAGCAAGAAGTAATTGGGAAGGGATCTGAAGAGCAAGAGGGCTGATGCTGAGGAACTGACGACCACACAGTGTCCTTCCTGAGAAGGGGGTGATAGAGTTACTCTGGGATAACTCTAGTCTCTGTCAAGGCTTTTCATCTGCTTAGGCTTGTATCTCTATGTGTGAGGTATGATGCTAATTACTGTTTTCTCTAAGTGTCCAGGATGCATTACAATTTAAGGGAAAAAAAAAATATTTTGTTTCCAATGTGTTGCTGATGAAGGACTGCAGCCTTCCCACTCCTCACCCAATCGAGGGCAGAAAAAGCCATACACGAGCTTGTCTGGAGTGCAAATTTAACAGGGAGAGACAGAGAAACTCTCTGAAAAGGCAGGCTGTGCATATGGTCAGTGACATAATGAACACATCCAAGATTTTGTACAGTGCACTGAGGTGCATTATCAAGAAGTTTACAGATGCTTTGCCACATATTTTTCTGATTAATCTTTACCTACAACCTCAAAATGTGACAAAGGCCAAATTTGAAGTACAATGGCCAACAATTAAATTGTGTGGCATTAGCTAAGCAAAATCCAAGAAACCAGAAAGTAGTTTAAATAGCATCCTTAACAAGAAGAAAAACATTTTCCCTTACTTCTCCTTAATTCAGTGACAGTTATCATGGCATAAACCATTTCTCATACTTCCAACAAACAGCATAAGCATTTTTGGCCAAATATAAAATCTGCTGCTGCTTTGGTGGAAGAGACATTAAAAACACCATGTGGTTACAGGGGCTGTATTTAAGCAAGAGTTCTACATCAGTCACATCTTCCTCAAAGTCTGATTCCTCATACTCAAAAGTGTGTTTGCTGCTGTGCTAGAATAGAAAGAGAAGCAAAAAAATAAACCCCATAATTTCTTACTATGATAAGATTAAATGCGGAATATGAAAAATGTAAAGAGAGAAAAAAAAACCCGTCCAATATATTGAAGTGACACACTCCGAATAATCACATTTTAAAAAAGTAAAATTAAAGGCAGTGCAATACAAATGTTAATACTTTTGGTAGTATCTATCTATCCATCTTCTCTTCTTGTAGAAATAATGCAACTTCAATGAAAAATACTAGATCAGACCTTGACCTTGATATACATCAAGATGAAGATACAGCTAGCTATAAAGCTAATTGCTTCAATTATTTTGTGGAACTAAGACTAATAGATAATGTTACTCTGATGATATAGTAAGCTCCAAACCCCATCAAAACAAATATTGGAGTTATCATCAAACTAATAAAAGGTATCAAATAATTTCACATTCCGTTGCAAAAGAAAAATACTCTCTAGCTGCTTGCCTTCATACTCCTAGCTTTTCTTACATTGTTTGTGGCTTTACATGAAAGTTAGCCAAACAGGTGGGTTTTTTCCCCCTCTGGTAAGTTGAAATCTTCATCAGAGATTTCTCACATTTTTTTAACATCAGTAGTTTGAAGTAGTAGGAGTAGTAGTTCTGATAATACATAATACTTTAGGTGCTTCCTCTGCCAAAGCAAAGTCTTCAAAGTAAGCTATGACAGAGCTCACTTAGCAAGAGCTCACATATTTTGAAACTAGTATGTGAAAAGAAGCCAGTGGCACATATGACTTCTTTCGTCTTTATTGCAAGAGAAGAATTAATTTTCTTGCTGCTGGAGCTAGGAGAATGGCATAAGCTTCCCATGATGAAGAAGCTGGCGATTATCACACAGAATTAGGCTTGGTGTCCGGATAACCCAACAGCCTCTCCCTGCTACTCATCAGTTCCAGCAACCTGAGAAGAAAACTGAAGAACCCTGCAGTGGGAGTAATTAGAAATCTGAATTAGATATCTTGAAAATATTTGAGATGAGCTTAAACTCTGTATCTTTATATTTGACATTCTTTTCTAACTAGAGTTAGGTGCCCCTGGCTGCACGTTTATGTGGGAGCCATGGTACTTCAGAGACCATTTTAACAACTTGGACAGAAAAGATCCTGCATCTGCTGAGTTCGGGAAATCATTAAATCATACCAAAATACATACATATGTCTTAGCGTATCCAGAGGTTCAAGCACACAAGTATGACATATCCATTCCAGTAATGCAGTGTAGGGAGTTAGGTCTCACTAGGACACATACTTTGAGCCTTTGGACCACTTTTGTGGTTAAGACTAAGCTTCTGCTCAAGTATTTTTTACTTATTTTGCATTTAGAAGAAAACTCTTGAGGTAGCTGGGCCCAAAGAACAGCATGTTTGATCCCCATTTGAAACTACATCTACATCTCAGTTGCCTGGTGCTTTACACAGTTTTGAGGACAGTTGAAGACAGCATTCCCAGAAGATGTGTTATTGACCTTCTGCCAGAAGCGACTGTAGTGATGGAAGCGGTTTCTTCTAGTCAACATGCTCTTTCTGCCTTAAGTATGATTCATCTTCAGTAATCAACAAATACACTGTAGTCCAGTATTTGCTCTTTCTTACTCATAGATATTACTTTTTGCTCTTAAAAAGTCACTCTTGGTTCAAAAATTACATAAACATCTAAACATGAGCATCATGACATTGATCAAAGAAAATAAAGGAGTCTCTCAGTTTAATTAAAATCTATGGAAATGGAAATTGATATAATTTGAACTACCTCATTCTTCAAGTCTTTGGAAGTACAGTAAGAAATTCTTGCTTGCCCAGCATAGTTGAATATTATAAAACAAGGAGAGAAAACCACGACAACAAACTACAATAGCTCTTACAGATCAATATATTTCCTCTTGACATTTGCCACTGTTTATTCTATTTGCTGTCAGGATACAAATGATCTGTGTATCAACAAATATTTATTATACCTGCAGCTGCTAGTTGTTTGGTTATTTTAACCTGAAAAGAATTGTCATTGCAGAAAATCATTCACAGTTTGTGTAGAATATTGATAATATTAACTGATTGCTATATGTTATTCCAGTTAATGTATGAAAGTAGTAGAAATAATTAACAGTTACACACACCTTCATCTCATTAATATTCTCAAAATACCAGCTTATTTTAAAAAAAAAATCAGCTCAGCTTGGCTCATAAATGAATTAGTACTGTCTTAGATTCTACCTAACTATATTTTCATTATAAACTAATGGCACCGATCCAGACTTAATTGCACTGTGATTAAATATTTATCTTGTTTTTAATGCAGCAAATGGAGCGTGCTGATTATAATGATCAAGGTGTCTCCATCTGGATGCAGGAAAAGCTAAGGTTCACCCCTTGAGTGCAAAATGCTTTAGGTCATTTCTGCACATTTCCCTCTAATTCTATTCTGTGGATTTCTGTTATAGAGAAGATATTTGAACTGGTTATCCAGCCATCTCCCAACCATTTTTTAACTAAAAAACTAAAACATTTTCTGACAAGATGCTATTTAAACTTGATGGCTATGCAGTGACTTTCCTCAATAGATAGCCTTAAGCTTCTCACCTCACCCTTCCATCAACTAAGAATGACAGATTATACCCAAATTTGAGGTGTGGTCAGTGTAATAAACAATGTAGTGATACTACAGAGACTGAGTCCTAAAAATGCTCCAAAAGCTGGAGAAACTGTTTAGTGCACTACAAGACATTTTCCCCAGGCTCTCTCTCATTATTTCTCCTCATACCCCTCAGCTTGTAAGCTTGAGAGCTTTCCCAGTTTTTAATGCTGTTTTTCATTTCTTTATATCCTTTGTCACCTACATATGTGTTTCTGAATACAGTCCACAGTATTCTTCTCCCACCAGTTATCTCATAAACCTACTGTAGCAAATTAATGTGAGTCCTATTCTGCATTTCTGCATGACCTTTCACAGGAGGATTTTATCTTCCCAAAGAATACCTGCTATGTTTACTGAAAATCCAGGCTCAGGGACTTCTACTTCTCATCCTCTAACTTTACACTCAGGCAGGAACGTCATTATGCTTTTTCTTAGATTATACTGTTTCTGTCACTGACTTTACTTTGAAGGTGGCAGAGCCCTGGATGAGGCTGCCCAGAGAGGTGGTGGACTCACCTTCTCTGGAGACATTCAAAACCTTCCTGGACATGTTCCTGTGCAACCTGCTCTGGGTGGACCTGTTTGGCAGGCAGGTTGGACTAGTTGATCTCCAGAGGCGCCTTCCAACCACATATCATTCTGTGAGTCTGTGATTCTCCCAGTGTTACTGACCCAAGTGTCGGGGCTTGGTTGCTACACCATTTTTTTGTGATTTACTTTGTATCAACGCTCAATATAGATTGATTTTTAAAAAAAATTAGAAATGTTTTCCAAATCTATTTTTCAGTTGATTCTGGTTCACATTAAACAGGAAAAGCTTTGCAAACACATACAGTCTTGTATTTTATTAAAAAAAAATGCTGGTGGACCGCAAAGACTTGAAGAATTTTACATGTTAAAACATTCAGAGAATTATTATACATTTGGATGTTCAAAGGATTCAGTCTAATGTCTACAGGTTCTTTAGTAATAAAAGTTCTCAAAATCCACTATCTATATAGTTGAAAGAAACCCTCTCTGTATTTACTGCAATAGTCTGTTGCTTAAGTAAAGTATACCCAACAATAAGGAAACTACACATAGTTTGGTCCCTAACACTGGACTCCACTGCCAGCTGGGATTTCTGTGCAAGAAAGCTATTTTTATCATTGCAATTCTTGTTGCAATTATATACGAAGATGTCAGTTAGCACTGTTTCACTGCACTTTAAACTGCCAGTGAACAGGACCTCTCATCCGTTTTTCACCATGTTTCACTAGTAACTGGAAAATGGAAAAAACCTGAAAAGATTATGTGAACCTTAATTATAACAGCAAATAGATTAAAACCCAGTTAGTCCTCTGCTGAGCATTCCAGTGGGAACTAAAAAGGCAACAGCCTCAACTTATGCTATTCATATTTGTATGAGTCAGGTCCTAATTACTAGTGTCGCATTAATGACATGGAAAGAGCAGAAGAGAATCTCAGAGGGTGGTTATCCTTAGGACGTGAAATATTATTAAAAAGTGATGAAAGAGAATTTCTAAATGTGAAATATATATAGTCCAAAAAAGCATAAAGTTGTCCACAGCAGAAACCAAGGGAAATAGACAAGACTTACACTTCAGTCATTTATTTCCCCTAGGATGTAGGACAGAGGAAATATATCCTTTCCTCTGCATTTTTTTTCAGCTGTCATCAAACCCTTCCAATTTCATGTACCCTACCATAAATCCTTTTGAATATAAGATCCTGTCACAATTCCCCAACTCTTACTCTGTTCTTAGCTAGATCATTGTCTCTGTTCTCCTCATACCCCATTCCTGCTTCATATTGGTCTCCTGCTAACTTAGAAAACCACACTCTCTGCATAACCGTCCCAATTTAAAATCACAACCCATGTTTGCAGTTATATGCCTTCAGTTTTCAAATCACACACTAGAATCACTGGATGTCTACATCCTTTCCAACAGCTACATCCACAGCCCAAATACAAATTAATTGCTTTTGATTAATGACATTCACATGCAGTTAATACATGGATGAAAATACTGACCTATTTTGGTGGATAATGGTAATAATTCCTTCATAGCAATACTGGAGATCAGTCTTTTCCGATAAAAAATGTTTTTACTTAAAATTCCTTTTTGTGTTACAGCACATGATGCAGGTGTCATTACTGCAGTTCTGTTAAGAGTTCTCTGCACAGGTAAATTTTGCCTTCATCAGAGCCTTGAGCAGGGGCTGGGGTTCCTGGGGCTCCTGGGATTCCTGAGCCCCCAGATATATTCATAGAATCATAGAATTGCCTAGGTTGCAAGAGACCTTAAAGATCATCTAGTCCAACCATCAGCCTAACCCTGACAAAAATCACTAAACCATATTCCTAAGGACTGCGTCAACCCGTCTTTTGAACACCTCCAGGGATGGTGCCTCAACCACTTCCCTGGGAAAATTCCTTTGGGAATGGTATGGCAGACTTCCTCTGGAGCCACACACCCTTTTCTGGTGTCCATCGTCAGCTGCAGCATGGGCAGCTCATCAGGTACACCCAGCTTTCCACTGGTTTGCAAGACCCACAAGATCCGTGCACAGGCACAATGGTGCCATATTCATCTGAGTGACTTCAAAGGATGAGGGCATGAACAAGACATAATTCACCTCCTCTCTCTCACCTCAGTATAGATGACCTGAGCACATGTTAATAATCCCTTCCCAATCTAGTCTAGTCAGTAGCTGGGCATGGATCCTAAAGGGAATCCGTAATATTACTCATCTGTTGGTGGAATGGAGACAGGCACAGAGGTGGTCATCTGGTGGGAAAGCGTGGATGCTGCACTTGGTTTCTGAATGACAGGGTATAAGACCAATATATGCCATGAAAACAAAACCACTTCTTTACTAACGTAATGTGTACTTTCAGTGAGGATATCGCTAGTTACGTGACTTAAAGAGTTTGAAGCAAATTCTTTATTTGGAATTTCTTAAGGGGCTACAACACATATTGCCTGTATTCTGCTACTCAACATTTAGATAGAAACATGACTTGATGACAAATATACTACATTATACCTTCTGCCCCTGCCACTGCTCAAGGGAGGCTAAAGCAGAACACTGACCTGATCGGAACGTTGATTTGTATTTTGTTTCAAAAAACGCTCAATATTACTGATTTGCAGAGAAAATTATTAGAATGCTTTTCTCTTCTAGGAGGCTGGATTAAAGAAATAAAATTGAGAAATTCCAGGTTGATACGGAAAGATTAAGAATCAGATATTGAAACATTGTCACTCTGTCCCTTAGTGTATATTAAAAAATAAATACTGTTCTGCAGTTTTAACAAGACGAAGTACTGTAGAAAGCTTGAAACTAATGAAATTCATGAATAACTGTACCAAAATTTGTAATATTGCCGTGGAGTGTTAATTCATGCTTTGCAAGTAAATGTTAAAATACAATACTGTAGGCAAATTGAATATATAAATCTATATCCAGACTTTTTTTGTTCTTGGGCTATCGTTTCTTCACTGTAGCTAGCTTTTTCAAAAAAAACTTCATGAATTCTAACTCTTGTCTCAACTTATTTGACACAATTCAAATAACTTCTAAAGTAAATAAATACAATTCATTTTAACGTTTTTTAGTAATAGACAACTAGACATTCTTGGGAGCATGTTACATTCTCATAATTGTTATTTTTATCAAAACAGCTGTCATATAACCACAAACCCCATGACAGACAGTGGAAACTGTGCCTTGAATATGCAATGAACATACACTTCTGGACTGGACTGTGAAAACTTACGCTCTTTTACTTGTTTCTACTGATAATGATCAATTTTCATTTGGCAGTTTATTTCTTTACAGTACTGTGGCTCTTATGTAAATATTTTTGCCACATTTTTGAGGTATTTACTCCTAAGGAGTACTGCTGAAGTCAACAGTTTTATATAAGTGCAGAAAAAAAGAAAAAAAAAATTGTTTCCAAAATATTTTGAAACACTGCAATTTTGTAGATAAGATGACACAATACAGCAAAAGATAGCTGAATACTATGTCATGCTTTCTTTAATTCTAATAAGGGACATTCATGCTGTGAGGTAAAACACTGATTATCTAAAAGACTTACAGTCAGAAAATTGAAAAGCATTTTAATTGCAGTAGTAAGGATGTCAAAATAATATACAATAAAAAAGTATCTATTCAATTTCTAAGATAAAAGAAAAAATGAAATCCTTGACTGGCAAGTGGTCATTAGCATATGGAATATGGGAATTAACAATGAAAATTAACGATGAGAATTAGCATATGTGAATGAAGTGACATATAATTGTTATTGCAAGAAATGGTCTAAGAAGTTGATGCATACATGCAGAAATACTCACATCTCTGTCTGAGTGAACTCATTTAAGATTTTGCTTGTTATTCTCATGCCCCTAAAGCAATTTATGTTCTCTTTTATGATTTCACCTGTAATGTCGCTTCAATGATACGTTTCAAAGAGGGCTGTTTGTTTATTCTTGGTCAGTGTTAACGGCAGGTAACCATAAAAATGCCAAATCTTCCTTCAATGTTTTTTTTCCTGTTCAAGCTGGGAGATTCTTAAAGATCTCAACACCTCAGTGACACAGCTACTCAGACAGTCCAGTTAGATGATCCCTTACAGAAGAATAGTACTTCTTGAAGCCTGGGTCAAGACAGTCTGGGATAGCAGGGCTTTTTTTACTTGGTAGGGGTTTTGAGGGTATTAGCAGTAGGCAGAAGAACAGTACACAGTACAAATCACAAAGAAACTCATTTGGATAGGAATTAAGCATCAGATCAGAAGCTGATGATACACAGGTTCATAACAAGGAAGACCAGATGGAAGAAAATAACACACCTCAGCTCTATAGTGAGCTCTGCTCTTGTTCTCCAGGGCACTTAATCCCATTTGCAGAAATTCCACTATCTGTTGGATTTAATGCTTCTTGGACTTTGATGCACTACAAATCCACCAACAATGTAATGGGTTTATGCACATTCAAGATCACAATTCATAAACTGCAGCTGTTTCAGACATGAAGAAGAACTCACATGTCTGAAGTCCTGTCCATTTCACCCATCAACTAGTGCAACAAAATACGCTACCTGTATCCACAAACTTTTCCTTGTTATAGTCTTCCTGCAACCTAGGTACCTACATCAGAAAATGATCCTAAATGTCACAGCTTTCATTGATTATAAATTCAATTGCAGAGGACCCTGAATTTAAGAGAAATGCTATATTCTCTCTGTTCAGCCACATTCTCTGCTACTTTGCCACGTGCCAGAGAGCTTTCCTTGTCACAGCCTCCTCACTTGCTTTAGCAGCTATCCAACCTGCTTAAGTACCTCTTAAGTTCCTTACATCTGGTACCTCTATAAGTTCTTTAACACCCTTACATAATAGGATATAATACCTGAAAAGGTGGGATGAGGATTCTGGTTGGAAGAATTAATACTTTTTTTAACTGTGTAAGATTACCAAGAGTAAGCACAGATTGCCAAGAGTCAGACATTTGCTCCCTTTATACTAAATAAGAATTATGTATTTATTTAGAAACAAAATCTTTGCAACACAGAACATTGTGTGTTAAATGTATATCCTAGAAGGAAATGCCACAAATGAATATGAAGAAAAACAAGTACAAACTTAACAAATCAACAGCTTTGCAAAAGATGAGGTCCTAAAAACCTCAGGAAAAAAACCATAAATATGGCATACTCATATGTGCATACACATAATGACACTGGGCTACATAAATTCAAGATCCACTTATGTGTCCTTCCTGTAGAAACCAGAAAAGGGGATTTACTTAAATTCAGAGTTTCTTCCTAATTGACATTAACTATGTACACTTTTTCTATAGTAAATTGAGAAAATGCAGGAATAATGGCTCTTTTTGTTTTTAATATCTAACTTACTTGTCCTACTACAAGTTTGTGTTTCTTTTCATTGGTTGAAAAGACTGACCTAGTTTGGCCTTTTCACTCTTGAAGAGGAAACCAGGATGAGACGACCCATCTACCCATGCTATTGTGGCACTGCTGACCAAGAAGACTGTTGCCTAACAGTCTGGGCACAATCTAGTGTCAAATGCACAACTGCCAACAGTGAGGATTCAAAATTCATATGTGTGCAAGCAATGGCACTCATAATGTACTAAAGCCTTACGCTAATGAGTATTATTTGGGTTACAATTTCTATCATGGAAGGGTCTGGTTCATTGTCCATGCAAAATATACTGAGCTGCTTTAAAAACATATTTATTTTATAGTCCTTAACTTTGCTATCATGTACTATCTTTCTCCAGGCTCAATCATTCTGCGAATGGGTCACTATTCAATACTTCTTGATCCTCCTGAATTAAGGTGTAATACAAAGCCTTAGTAACTAAAAACTACTTAAATTTGTACTGAACATAAAATGAGCAAAATTTCTTCCTTGGTAGTCTTATGTTTTCACAGCCAATTCAATGCTTTAAAGATGGTCATGAGACAGTTTAAAACCAAAATAAGCACAAAATAAGCCTCTTTGGGAGGCTATTTTTGAACAGTCCTTTTTATCAGGCTTGTTAACCTGCTTCTAAATCCTCAATCAACCACTGCTCCTGTTTGTTTTAATTTCATTAGCATTTGCTTTTTTTTTTTTTTCCTTCCTTTCCATGCATGTAATGCCTGGATGGGAGTCTTTGCTTCAATCCAATTTAATTACAGTATCTCATCAGAGATGACTGTTTTGTTGATTTTTTTTTTCCTTCTCTCTAGCTTATGCTACACATCTCCACCAAATTCCCCTTCCCACTGAGAGCACACATGCCACTACATGGCAAATCAAGACCAAGGAGCTGAACCAAATGAACACTAACGATGTCAAGGAAATTGCATTAGTGAAGAGGCTACTTCCAGCTGGAACAGCCTCCTGATGCAGCTTAACGTAAGCTGTACAGCTGCTGGCACAATCATAAAGGAGAGAGCAAAAAGGCATGAATAGAGTGGGAGGAGTCAGAAATTAATGCCCCGTGTGAAGGAAAGAACCCTTCCAACAGCAGCCAGCCCAAAGCAGATCATCCCCCTGCAGCCTTTCCCTCTGTATGCACATATTCAGACCCACTAACTCTGTGCCCATGCGCAACTCATTAATCTCATTTCTTTGCCTGTCAACTCCCTTCTCACTCAGCAACTTCTTTCTCTCAGTTTTCATCACTTCTCAGATGAAAATCTGTTCTAACAGGAGAGGGTTTTGTCATCTGTTGTCTGCCTTGGTTAGCCTTTTGCCATATTTCCTCCTGAGCTTCAGTTCTATTTCTTGGAAGTACAGAGAACTCAAGGAACAAGAGAACACTGAGATCTCTGGAACAGCAAGAACAGTAGTTTGTTCTTCATCTTGTTTATTCTTGCTCCATCTTCAGAGGATGAAACAATCAATATCAAATAATAATCTTTGACTATTTTATCCACATGACCCTTTCTTAGCTACTACTTCTGCTCTTTGTATCTGTCCAAGCAAGGTCTAGACACCTGCAAATCCTCTTCTTGGGGAATACTGCTTCCCAGATAGAAAAGCACCTAAGTAAACTATAGATTTACTTAGATATACTATTACTCTATAGATACAGACCTAGTACCAATAGACAGTACTGACATTGCTGGTGTTTGAGACAAAGGTGGTGTGTTTCCCTCCCAGGGTGACATCTCCACCTGTTCTGCTCCCTGCTCTCCTTCCTACAGAGATGCACTGGTAGTTGGTATGGCAGACTTGATTTCACTCACCTTCAGACACTAAGTATGCACTGCTGGTTTCTCTATAACAGACTTCTCAACTCTGTTAGGTCGGGAGCTGTCTCTGCTAATTGAGCGTGAACTAAGCCTACCTCCTTGGCTGACTCTGTGGACTTTTCCATGGCAGTAATAAAAGCGACCTCTGACACTGCACTGTGAAATTGCATTTCCCAGCTCCAAAGTATCAGAGCAGAAAGGTTTCTCAGTAGAGCAGCTTTGAGAATCAAAATGGGCAGCAGAACACCTTTTTTCCTTAACCTCATTATGAGAAATTGTGAAACAATTTGAGCCAAGTTCAGCCTGAGGCAGACGCCGGGTGTGGAGAACTTCCCTCTCAAGGTTCAGGTGAGAAAGTGATAATCAACCAAATGGAAATGTTGACGCCATAAAGCAATAGCTATTTTTGAGGATGCTGTATGATCTTCCATTTGTATTTGTACACTGGGATGACTGTTGTGTACTCACCACAAGTATCACTCTCTATGCAGATTATGGAAAAATGCCCATATATGAGTTTCTTAGTTGCCAGCACTGCAGGGTACTCTCTGCCTCCTAAATGAGGTCTAGGGGGCAGAAAGTGTCTAATCCTGAAAAAAAGTGAGAGATATTGCCCAACTGAGTTATTCTTATGATATATGGACAAACATTCACTAAGGGACAGGCTGAAAATACTAATTAATTTCCATTCCTGACCTAAGCAAGATTTCCAGCTTTTAAATGTGACAGGCTACTGTAATAGCCTTCAGTGCCACCTGGTATCTACAGCTATTTTTACTGCATAGGCTTCATTTCCATCAGAATAGGGTTCTTCATATAATGTTCTGATTTAGTCTATATTTTTCTTGGAATATATGGAAAAGTAATTAATGGGTTAGCTTCAGGCACTGAAGTATAAAATATGCACTTCAAGAAGAAAAAGAAGAGGAATTGTTACAAGTGTGTAAACCAAGTTAAGCAAGAGAGTAAATCTCTGATACAGACCCTGGGGGAACAGCAATTCCTCTCACTTAGAATTATATGGAAAGATACTTTTCCTCTTCAAAATGTGTGAAATGGAATGACTTTGCACACCACAGCAAAATTATTGTGCTTCAAAAGACTGCCTGAGAGTGTATGGTCACAAAACCACACCACTTCAGACACTGTTGTACAGTGGGCAGTAAATTGAAATCCTAGAAATGAGACCAGATGCATCTTTCAGGTTTTGAGGCTGAGAAAATAAGCAGATAAAATATCTCTTAAACGTTTTGGAAAGTTTCATTTCAATAAGCTGGGGACATCTGTTTGTTGCAGTTTCTTTTTTCTGATAATCATCAAAGGAGTTACAATTTTAATTTCTTGCAATAATAGAGGGCCATTAGAGCATTATTTTCAGGAAGAAAAGAAACCTTTTGTGAATTCCAATTTCATACCCAAAATAAGTTAAATATTTTTAAGGTAAACATATAAGTCAGCATATAAGTATATAATTAAAAAAAAATCCATGATGAAAGCAAGGAATGACTTCAGTTACATGATGATCTCAAAGGGCGTGTATTTATTATTTCAGTCAAAGTCAAAGTGCAAAGACAAGTGTACACAGTGCTGCATGTTATGCTGTACTCTGTTTCATCATGTCTTGGAAGATATCTTTGATATCTTTAGGAATTATTCCAGACTCCTTGAGGAGAAGGAGGAAAAACTTCAAATAGCAGAAAATCCAAAAGGAAGTGATACATTAGGCTTAAAAACAGCTTTCAACAAAGCAACTTCCTCCTAGTTCAATAAACAGCTATAAAAGACTCATGCCACACATGTAGATGGGAAAAGAAACATGGAAACAAATCTCCAAGACAACTCTCCTGAGATCTAGATGGATGGTTACCCAGAAGCAGGGCTATGGAAAACCTTGTTGAAACTGTGAGGATCATTTGATATACTCCTTGATTCAACTTTGGTTGAAAAGCATGCCAAAAATAAGTATGTTCTATCTTAGATGAAATATGCTTAATGAGCTATAATTACAGTTCGTTAGACTGAACCCCTGAAGAAACCCCTGTGGAACACCATTTGTATAGCGAGATATTCACAGGGCATTTATTATTTCAGAATTATTTATTATTCAACTTAGTGGTTACAACAATCTGAGTAAAATTTTAGCAAAAAATTTTAGCAACTTCACTTCTGCAAGATTACTTATCTGTCTCATCTGTTGTCAGAGAAGCTAGACTCTATCCCAAAAATCAGAGTATGGGAAATAGGATTGTTCTATCCCTTGATTTAATATAGAAAGAAATTCTAGTTTTGATCCCAATCACAGGTCCATTAAAAGTTTATAATGCTCATAAAATGTTCAAATAATGTTTATGATCTTCGTAAAATTAATTTATTAGCAGAAATTTATCCTACCTCTTATTCTTTAGCAAGTAAAGGTATTATTTGGAAAAATACCATGGTGCCCTGCAATTCATTCTCACATTTCCTCCCCTGCAATTGTTACACTAAACACAGTCTCTTCTCACAACGTGTTTAGAAGAAAATCATATGGTACTTATAACGATTTTGAATGCTAAGCGATGACTTGTGGGCATTGCAGCTGGAAGTGTGCACATATCTCCTCCCCAACACTACCAGATCAGCACTAGAATCTGAAGGTTCATTACATTACACCAAAGTAAACGTCACAAACTGGAGGGAACTTGCTGCTTTTTTTTGGAAAAGAGCAAAATCTGGTAGGTGATAGAACCTGCTTTCTTCCTGTAAAAGGCACATTCCACTGAAATTCTGTGAAAGGCTCTAGATGACCAGATGAGGATTTGGATGCAGTTTCTATTTATTTTTAGGCATCACCGTGCTTTTCAAACTGCATGACTGCCTTCCTGCTCTGAGGAAGAGGTATCTGTCTTAGGCAGAACACATAGCTTTGTAAATGTCAATACAATCTCAGAAATAATCTCAGAAACAATCCCATCAGAATGCACTAACCTGTTACTTTGAAAACAACAACATCTGGATATATCTTAAAGCAAAATCAATAGAAACTATAAATTATACAGCAACTGAAGAGCTAATATGGCTTAATAATTTTAAGATATTAGTTAATGTTAGATAAAGAATGATTGCACTTTATTCATAGATTTCCCTCTGGAAAACCTAGAACAAGAGATATCTTTATTATGAAGGTTTAAAAATAACTTCATTTTTACAGGCATGTTATTCAGCACCAAATTTAAAACTTTTTACTGCTCTTAAAGCAACAGTATTGTTTTGATTTTGACTCCTCTGGAAGTAAGATAGTACACTTTATTGTTAAAATGTATATTGGATTTTTAGGTTGCACTTGCACCACACTTAATTTAAGCTCCAGTCTAGCAAACACATGCTTAAAGACATGCTCACAAAGACAATAGGTCCACCATGCATTGACTATTCAAATACTAACTATGTACTTCACTGCTTTGCTGAGGAAGTTCCAAAACAATCTGTGGACAATTGTGCAGAAAATTATCGTTTCATCTCATGGAATTTCTAAAAAAGGGTATCTATACTTAAATATAGCTTATTTTGATCATAGTCACATTTCATGCAAATGTAAAGTTGGGTTATACTCTACTAAAATCTAGCAGAAGAGTCTAAGATCCGAAGTTTGGTGCTCAAGGCAGAGACTAGACTTGTTTTCCCACAGGTGGAAACTTTCATTTGAATAGGAAAAAAACATTATTCTGTGCCTGAAGAAGTTTAGTCAAATTAATTCCTGCAAAAAGCTTCAAATTAATAAAAAAAATTTCCCAAGAAAATAATATTTCAGAAATAATTCCCAAAGAATCTAATAATAGGGTCCATGGGTCCATGGCCAGTGGCAGGACAACACATCAAGGTTGGCAGAATGTAGTGATAGCAGTGCTGCACGGACACATGCTGTGAACACTGTAACAAAGGCAGGATCTTGCAGAGATGGACCAAGAGA
>JAOQGH010000019.1:74633012-74657716 GCA_025769975.1 Gallinago jamesoni
TTTAATGTGGTTGGACTCGATGATCTCAAAGGTCCCTTCCAACCACTAAGATTCTGTGATTCTGTGATTCTGTAATAAAAAATAGTATACTAGCATCTTAAAATTACACTATTAGAAATGCCACTAAAAGGTTGCTAATTCATTCTCACTAGTCTTCCTTTTTTCCTAAGCCTCAGTAACTAGTGCTGAATGAGGACGCATTTAAATATGAAATGAAAGATTTATTTAGGTAAAATTCTGTATTTTTTTTCAGAAGACAAGATTAGATAATGATTTTTGTGGTTACTGCCTTCACATTTACAACTCTGTAGAACAAGGCAGTCAATGGAGTGCCCTTTGAGCCTAGTATTTGGCAGGATATTCTTCTTAAGGAAAACAGCGTAAAAAGATTTAGTTTTAAAACAATTATTCAGCTCTTAGTCAGCTGCAGTTCTTGCCAAGGTTTCAAGTACTGCCAAAGGCACAGCAGTACTTAAAGCTGTAATTCTGAAACCAGGAGTAGTCTGTCATGACTTGAAATGTCATGCAATTTTACACACACACAGGATGCCATATGCAGTTTTGGGATGTGTATGTTCCAAAAGAGCAAAGAATGTAATCACAAAATATCCCAGCACTTTTGTGTACAAAAACAAGCGTACTCAAATAGCTAAGCAACTAAGACTATAAATTAGTGTACAGTAGTCTTTGCTTCTTCAAAATTCAAAGAGCATTCTCTAACATTCAAATGCATAATCTTAAAATTAAACACTAAAAAAGGCTGTAAAATATAATTATGGTTAAGTAGGTACCTACTAGTGTCTGTTACACTTATGGACGCAAAAACCTATGCAGTATATCCCCCTAGTTACATAGAAACCTTCGCCTTCCAAAAGAAACCTTCGCCAAAAAATTTCGCATTTTCGGTAACTTGTCTGAAGATCTTTTACTTGGTTATTTTCTGTGTTTTAAGGGAAATTTGACCAGCTATTCTTGTGTGAATGGAGAATTTTAAAGTAATATCATATATCATATCCAAAGTAATAATGAGAATTATAATAATTTTTATTTTACGGATATTCTGCCTTGTGGGGGAAAAAAAAACAAACAAAACACAACCCACAATAAAACCCCACCTAGTTGCTCGAGTCTGGTTTTGGACTTGTACAGGGAGCTGGATTAGCTCTCTCAGTGCAGATGTGTGTCAAAGTACTTGATCCAGGCCAAGTCAAGAGGCCTGATGTACCACTCCTTTGTACTATGGGCTGAACATGAGCTGCATCTCAAACCACAGATGACAGAGGTTGGCTGCGGGGGCAGTTTGACCTGCTTTTCAGAACACTACTTGGAACTGGGAAACTCCTGGGCACTTGCTCTCCGTGCAAGGGAGGAGAGCAAGGCTTTCTCAAAGCTACAGAAATTCAAGCTGAAACATAGCGGCACCGAGATAAGTAGAGGGTGTACAGGGTCTGAGCATCACCAAATCTTCCACCAGAAATATGAAGGTAGAATTAATACCATATTGACAATATTCAATATCCAACATCCAATAGAATGAGGAAAGTTTTGAAAGACAACAATGCTCAAAACAGAGCAGAAAATAGCACTTAAGACAAACAAGCCCCAACTCTACATGGTTCTGTAATACTAGACACCATCTTTAATGCACGATCTGTCTGTGACACTACCATGCCATTTCTTACCCCAGACTAACCTCAGCCAGCCAATCTGCTGTCAACAAATTACATCCAGATTGACTAGCTTGCCTCACTGAAAACACTACACTCCAGGGAGTTCAATAAACACATAGAAAAACCCAACAACTTTTAAACCTTAAAATTTCAGGAAAAATATGTATCCTGCAATTTTCAGTGCTTTCCCAAATACTCTGTGGGTTTTGGAAAATTTTCTAATATGCCAGTTACAAGGATTGTACTGCCATCTCCTTTCCAGGGAATGAAGATCTATAAACCAACAAACAGACAACAATTTTACCATCAGATGAAAAGTCTTTAGACTGCATCAAAACAAAATGAAAAGTATTCAATAGTCACTGTTTCATAGAAAATACAACATATTGATCATAGGAACAAGAGCATACTGTTCTCAGTTCAAAAGCCTTGTTTAGTTCACAGGCCCTACAAAAGAATTAACTTTTTTTTTTTAACCCAAGACTATAGTACTCTTTTCAGCATGACTGAGGGATGGTATACTGCTTTGCTGAGATAATTTCCATGCACCACAATCTTCATCAAAGAAAATTTGAGCTGTAAATTCTATAACATGCCAAGAGGAGAATTCAAAGGAGCAGATGGCAGCTAAAATGAAGGATGTGGCATTAGAGGAGTCCCATGCAGGGAGACATATCGCTGTAGTGCTGTATCTGTTTTCATTTGCGTTTTAGTAACTTCAAGAATGAAGAATAGAAAATACCCCGCCATAAAACTGCATGGCATGAATCTGTGTATAGAAAAGAGATGACTCGAGTCCTTGTGCAAGAAAGGAAAATCAGATGTTTTTAAACAATTTAAACAATATTTTGATTGCCCAGGTAAATTCTGGATACTGGAACATACTGCTAAAGGAATGATTGACATACCAGTATTCACTTCTAAGTTTTCTGACTGGGCAGAAGCAAAATAAGATCTTATTGTCTCTGTAGCTAATATTAGCTTTATATTTAACTTCAATACAACCAGAATAAATACCTAAGTATATTTGAATCCCCTATTGTTTAATATTGAAAAATATATGTTGAAAAATATATATGATGTAGACTGTGGCAAAGCAGTGTCAAGAATGTCCAGCTTCAAAAATCACTGCCCTCACCTAGATGTCAAAGAATTTATTACCATATGTCTGTGTTAAACACAGAAAAAATGACTCATAGAAGATATCCGTTTATCTAAGGATATCCACAGAGGGCATATTGAACCTTGACCATTTCAAACCTAGCACAATGTTTTGCCCTAAAATATGAGTGACAAAGAAACTTACTTTAAACCTGGGGCACATTAAATGAATTGCTGTGCCCTACACTGGTATTACTGACCATGCAAAGTTCTTTGCTGACAACTGTATTTCAACAAACCAAAACACTAAAAGAGGAATATCTTTAAACTTAAGTGTAAAACCAGATGTTTTTCTCTCTTGCTGACACTAACATGGCTTTGCAATATAGAGTGAAATAAGGCAAGAGAGAACAAGGTGATATGAAGTAAAAAAACACACCTGGTGTGAGGTTTCTTTATTCTTCTCAGAAAGGGTACATTTTTTCTGTGAATTTTTCACCTCTATATTATTCTTATTTTTTCAGAAAATAATTAGCTTGAGTACTCAAGGCTTTTTCTCACAAAGAAGTGAAGATAATGTACATTGGTTTTTCTTTTATCTTAATGAATAAAGCTGCTAGGAGTCGAAAGTTTATCAGCCTCTCTGACTTCACCCCTGTAGGAAGCATTTTCGCAGCAACTGTCAGTCAGCACTCTGGTGTTCTTCCACGCCTCTCAATTTTCATCAGTGTTGGAGTCAGGCCTATTGATTTTGAGCTGGGTTTTTCTTTTTTTGTTTGTTTTTGTTTTGTTTTGTTTTGTTGGGGGGGGGATTTAAGATTTTTTTTATTCCAAGCATGTGGATTTTCTGACACCCACCTCACCTACTTTTCCACACATTCTTCAGAGCATATTTATTCATTTTCTGTGCGCCTTCCATCAGAAGTGGAGTTCTGCTTCTTCAGAGGATGCTTAGCACCCTCTCCAGTGGCTCCTTTTCAAAAGCAATCCCAAAACAGCCCCTCTCTCCATAAGAAATAAGAGCTGTTGGGCTCTGGTGCACTGTGTTACGTATCTGTCCTTCATTCTTTTTCATTTGTCCCTCTTCCATGCTGCAAACAGATAGCAAGATCTCTCCTGGTATTACCTCCTTCCTACTGATGTTTGATGGCGTTTAGGACACTTCTGCATACTCACATCTCCACCACACACCGTTGCAGCCCACCAGAAAAACAAGGATTTCTAGTAATATAATCCGTTCTCCTCGGCACTTGAAATGTTGCAAATGTTTTTTACTTGATCAGTTCAGGTCAGAATAATTTAAATCCGTGCTTTAATCCTTGTTTCTGGATTCAGTAAAGCCTTGTGTTCTTTGTAAAAAGGCATACAGAAATCCAGGATACACAAAGCAAGTTATGTGGTGCTCTGAACCCGTAATCTTACCTGTCATCTGCCAACGTGGCACTTTTGTGTGGGCTGTCAAAGTGCCCACCATTCTGGATTCCAGACACTGGACAATATGTAAGAATTTTGTATTTAGTTACAGAACTACACAGCTGTGGAGTCTCCCTCCTTGGAACTACCTAAAGGCCATGCTAACGTGGTCCTGGGCAGCCAGCTGTAGGTGGACTTGTTTTAGTAAGGTGGGGGTGGACCAGAGGACCTCCAGAGGTCCCTTCACACTTCAACCCTGCTGTGATTCTGTGAATCACATTGTGTTTAAAGAACGATTAATGGAAGGGCTGTGCAATGAGACGGAAACAAAATGTATTTCTACAGTTACTCAACTTTTTTCCCTTAAGTATTTTCTACTTTTCAATCTCTTTACATAGTGATCTACCATGCATTTTATGACATGTTGACTGTCATACTATCCTTATTGAAATATATTACACTTAAAGGACTAATTACCATATCAGTGATGGAAAAATCCCTACTGCTTCTACAGTCCTCTTCTTTAATGTTCAAGGTAAATATATTTAAGTGCTCTAAATCTGAGATTTGGGAAAATGACAGACAGATACGTATTTAACTTAGAGGAACTACTGAGAAACCCTTGACTGGAACGTGATTGATTTTCATTGCAGTTCAGTACATTAAGGAAAAATAAATTACTAGCTTCTCTTTTCCATTGTTAATTGCTTTCTTCAGAACAGAACTTGAAGGATAATCTTTTGTTGGTTTTTTTTGCAGGAGGTTTTTTTTGAGTGACTGTTTTGTTTTTTTTGCCTCCCCACACAAAGTGGGGAAAAAAAAAAGTTTACATTAAGCAGAAGTTAAAAAATTTATATTTGGATCAACCTAAAACTTTCATGCTTATAGTGAAATACCTCATCTTAATTTTGACCCTCTTAAGAGAAAAATATAAAATCTCAACCATTTTAAAACAACTGGAATATCTTTTAAAATTTTCAATATTAAACATCTAAAACATTGTCTCACAAAAATAAAAATGAAATTCATTAATATATTGCCATGAATATTTTCGAAATTTTTCAGGTTAAGCCTTTTTCTGTTAGTTTTTGGGTCAAAGATATATGTGTTAGTTTTTTAAGTAAAAAATTCCTTCTGAATTTAACTCTCATTCATGAATAATTTGCATGACCCCCATGGCATTTTCCAGTTAATAGTAATGCAAAAAAAGTTCAGGTTTAAAGATGGGCAATCTAAATGCCTATACTGCTAACAGATGCAGTTTTATTGCATTTTCAATTGCTCAATTTTATACAACATTATTAATGTTAATACAAAATAGTATCTAATACCAGTGTCTAATAACAAAGTAAACTTGAAGTAACTCCACTGACTTAACTAAAGGACAAAATTTATCCCACTATGTTTTTTCAAACAAAATTTTTTTTTTCCCCATTAAACCCTTTTGTTTCACTTGGAATTTTACGATGACTTCACTGAACAGAAAAGAATCCCTTCTGGAAATTCTTTAGAAAATTAAATTTTAAATTAAACCACATATTATAAAGTCTATGTTAATTACTATATACAACATTCTGCAAAATCTTTCTACATCAAAGCTTATTATGACTAAATACAAGACAAATTCAAGAAATAGACATAAAAAATAGTAGTCATGAAATATTCATCTGGTGAGCAAAATCTTCTACTTCATAAATATTCCATGGCTTAACCTAGTGAATTTTAGCTGTGACTCTGGATTAAACTCACAAAATGACACACTATATATGTAAAAAGAATACACACACACACACACATATACATACATACATGGCCTACTTCTCTTGGCTGATAAAGCAAAACGTGTGATTTGTATCTGCAGTCAATCACTAAAGTGAAACAGCCGATATTTGACTGAATTTCCTTCACTTACAGATCTTCTTATTGATTCTTTGCAACACACAAAGGTCTTTACCTGAGATCCGCTTTATAAATACAAAAGTGACTGAATTTATTGTCTCCTGGTGACCTGGAATAAATCAATCAAATACACATTTATATTACCTTCCACTGGCTGTACTTCTTTTACTTTTGTACTATCTTGACATTTGAGAAGTTTTTTAATGGCCCCTTACATAACTATGGGACGATTCAGACCTATATAATGCAGACAGAAACTCCACTGAACTCATTGGAGTTTAGTCTAGACAGAACAAAATCCTAGCTTACACCTCCAGGATAATTAGTTTCTATGAAATTAGATCAAGCTTTTCCAACAGAAAGTGATCATGTAAATTTTGCTACCATTTTGCCATGAGAAATGCACACCTCAATCAGTGAAAAGCTTAATGAGGTTCTAGATGTTTTCCAAAACCTATTTCAGTGCAAAAGTCTTAAACCTTCACTCCACACACAGTCTGACACATCTGGGGAAGGTCAGTAGTTGCAGGTCTGTTGTCAATTAGGTCACAAGAGAGGTTGTTTGGTTTTTTGCCATTTTTTTTATACTGGCAGAAGCTCCTGTGCTCCTCAGGGTAGCTCAATTTAATCAGATTTCTGTTCCTTCGTATAATCTTATACCTGATTTATCAGGCAACTTCAACAGTGACTGTCAGTTTGGTGATACTTGGTAAAAACCAAGTTTAGAACTTGGTAAAAACTAAGGAATGGTAGATATTTTTTGTTTCTTAATAACATTAAAGAGGAAAGAAGTTAATGGTAAATCCATGTTATCCATAAAAATTGAACCAGTAAACTGAAAACTAGCAAACCAAAATGTTTTCTGTCAGTGTGTCCTGTCCTTCATCTTCTAAAAGTCCTTTTGCCTTTCTTAGTCACCTTGAAGCCATTAAGGTGTACTTCTTGCCCATTTTCTATATTGTTTGTTCTGCATTACATAGTGACAAGGATATTGTACTTTTTTTTAAATAAAATTCCAAATTACTTTTCAATAAAACTCCTGATTAAAATCTTGAAAATAAATTAGATTTTTCTACTTGATATAAACTTCCTCGTTTCATTTTTTCTGTATGCTTTGTCCATCTTCAAGTATGATATTCCATGAATAGGAGTCCATGTTAAGGGACACCTTCTGAAAATGTCAGACAGTCCAAATGTTCAAAATGGTCAGAACGATCCAGAACAACTTATCATTAGTCATCCAGTTTGGGGCACACTGTATTGGATCAAAGCAAGTACTAATATTTTTTTAAAAAACCACTGCAGTTGTTTAGGGTAAAAGTAGAACCCAAATAACGGTACCCAATTATGGGTTCCCAATTTATGGGAAATTTTATTTCTATATTGAGCTTCTCTTTGGGAGCTTGTCACCCTGAATTACACAACCTTACACCTTGTTCGAATCCATACACCCTCACTCTCCTCCTCCTTCAAGCTGGGACCCCTGTTGATATTGTACTTTGCACAGCTCCAGGTATAGCTTCGAATATCCAGTTGCCTACATGACAATGATTCTGCTATATGTCTGCATGCCAGATTAATATCCTTTCTTGCTCTGTGGCTTTCTCACCAACAATCTATATTTGCCCACTGATCAAAGAATTATTTTGCTGTGTGCCATACAGCCCATTTTCCACCATCTCACCCACTCTATTTTAATATGAGGAGTAAATATTACAGTAAATAAGAGTCCTGGATATAGAAGCATAACAAATCTTCAAAAAACCCATAAAATAAGTTTGCTTCTTATAACACTGCTAAACCATATTTGAATTAAGGTATCCAGTTCTTGTGTCTACATTTCAGCAAAGACTTGAAAATATCAAAGAAAGAGAAAATTAACATCTCAGAAATGTTACCAGAATAAGAAACACTAAAATTAAGCAGAAATGAGGGTTAGAGAGTTCTGCCACTCAGGTGATGGAAACATAGAGAAGCACCTAAACACTATTTACACATAGAAAACAATTCTATAAAAATCTTCTAAAAAGCTGAAAAGCATTTTGTTATCTTTTTAGACACACTGTGCTGATAAAGATAACAAAGTTCAATAAATTGGTGACATTCACTTCAAAACATGAAGTGATGTTTCTAGATGAAGGTGTAACTGTAGTGGTAGTGGTAGTCAGGTAAATGGTTAGGAAAAAATTACTCTGAAATATGTATAATCAAAACATTGCCATTTTGCAGCAACTTTTAGAGCAGAGTCTGTCAACTAGATCAGCTGGACTTCTCTCACCTCATCAAATCCTGTATTCTAAAATACCCTTCTTTCTGTGTACAGTACCTCTGTAAGCTTCCAGAGAAATGCAAAGCTTTAGTTTGAGTCTTTGGACTTCATTGCAGTAATATTTGGGTGCTATGACACACCATGATTTATGGGAGGTCATACTGTATTTCCTAACGGTTCTGGTCCTAAAGTTGATGAATCCTCATAACCAATTAGAAATCCTATTCAGGGAAAACTGAAAACTATTCAAGTTGCATGCTTGTGAATAATAGGCTCTGAATATTTGTTAAAAATTTTATACTGTGCATATATTTAAAACCACCACTATGAAAGTGTTTCAGTTCAGATGCTCAAATCATCCATTACTGAATGCACTGTTTCTTTTGTAAATGTAGTTACACAAATATCATGGCATGATTTTGTTTACCATACAATCCCATAAACTAAGCATGTTTTTCTACTTGACCTGAAGCATGACACCTGTATTATCAGCTCCTCTGTCACCATTTTGCCATGATAAAGGGCTTGAGGATCTTTCTCCAGGCTCTTCAATACTTTCTGTACTCCCAAAGAGTGAAAATGTGTAGTCCTACAGATTACATAGTCCTACAAAGTACATATGCCACTTACTAATCAGCAACACTTAATTTTCCTGGAGTTTCATTTGAACTGTGGAAGCAGTTCCCTCCCCTTCTCTTCTGCTAGTACTCATCTAGGCCATTTTGATTCCTTTTAATCGCACTCCCTTCATCACTTTGTTCTCACCAGGTAGGCCATTGCTGTTATGTTTCACTGTACTGCACTCTGGTTTTCTATTAATCACATTCTCTTTGCTGCTCCAGTTCTCACCAGACAGACCGTTGCCACTGTGTTTCATGTACCACATGCTGGGTAATGACATGAAAAGAAGTCTGTGTTTAGAAAGCTAAATTTTCCCCTTCCTATCCAAATAAGGTAGTGAAGATTGCAACTGAACAAAGAAACTAGTCTTGTTAAGTTGCACCTGCAAGTCCCAACTCTTCTCCCAATCAACCAGTAGACTTCTCAGGTTCCAAGGAGACCTGTCCCACCAAGCTAAGTGACATCAGCACAGAAAACGTAGTTTTCTTCTATGACAGGCCAAAGGCATTCAATAACATCACACGTCTCACAGGACAGTCAGCCCAGCTGAAGTAGACCAGAAAATTTGCAAAAAAAGGGCAAACAGTAGGCAACAAACAGGGTTGTGATTCAGGGCTGCCACATCAAAGATTGCCAGTGGAGCTACTATGAACTATTTTTGAATGAATGCAGCTCATGAGAAACAGGGATACAATACTGCGTGTTAAAGACAGAGTATGAAATTAAATTCAGTGGGAAATGAAATTACATAAAAATATAACCTTTAATTCAATTCTGATTAAGCAGATTATTGGTTTTTTAATATTTCTTTTCCTAAACAAGGATCGGATATTTCTCTAAAAGTATTGCTATCAGTTTGATTTCAGCAAGACCAGGCAAGAACTGTGTCATTTAATTCTTTCTGTATTTAACTGTAGGATGCATGAAATAAATGCTTAAACACATCCCAATTCGAAACAGCATCAAGATTCATCATCTGCTAATTTAATATTCACATTCCTTATTTTAGGAAACTTTTTATTTCATGGCTTTTGGGCATTCATATCTTCAGTTGCAGTACTTGAAGCATAATTAATCTATTTAATTTTGGATTACTTATTCTTTGAAAGTACTCAGGTCTCTTCTTCCACCTTGAGAGGGCAAGTGATGGTACTCATGTTTTGGAAGGACCCACAACTTGCATTCAGATTGATATATTTAATTACTTTGTTTATGCTACATTGGTCAGGATCTGTTGTTTTAGTATAACTAAGACTGATCCCAATGACACCAGTAGCGAGGACAAAGTTAATCCACTGCTTACTTTTGTTGCTGACTGAGGCTAATGTATTGTTCAGCTATGAGCTAATGACTCCTGCAGATGTTTCTTATTTCATGCCAGAAAAAGCAGAAGCTGAAATTAAGTATTTTCTTTTTATGACCATTATAGTTCCCCTTATAAATTATAGCCCATTCAGTCCTATTTTTTAATAAATAAAATGACACTGACAACGCAGTTTTCCTATCTGCAAAAACTAATCTTACAGGACCAAATTCTGGCCTCATTAGGCTATTCATAATGAATAATATAACTGATGATTAAAAAGTTGACCTGTCTAAGAGGGAGAGGAAAGTAATAAGAATTTTTAATCAAGACATACCTCTTTCTTTCAACATGAGCACATTTGTACCTAAATACATTGGATGTCTCTGTCTTTGTATTATTTCACACCCTTACTGACCCCATGTTACTTACGCATTGAGAAACATAAGAAGACATCTTCAAAAATAACTTTTTTTTAATCTAATGCCAATTTAAATTTACTTTGCCATATAACAGAACTGGATATGTTGTCTCATATTTCTAGACAATAGTAATCTAATACACTGAGTTTTAACCATTAAGAAATATTTTTCTTACTTGCTTCTCAGGGCTTTAAGGCCTGATCTTCAACCCTGATTATGTTACAAACCTTGATCTTCCTACTGCCTGTGCCTACGCAGATCTTGTGCCAGCACAAGGCTGCAACAACTTCTCAGGGCATTTAATCAGGCATATCTATGTAACTAAAAATCCTGACTATTGATGACAGCTTTGTTTCCTGTGGTAGGACTGTTGCTAGTTCAAACTGTCCCAGTGGCAGAAAGCTGGTAAATGTAGAGGAAGGACTCATCTAGCACAAGAACAGTGGTTTTGTGAACAGAACTAAACATAAAAAGTGATTTTGAACATCTGAAAATGGAATATTTTTCAGATTATGGTGCCTTCTAAATAACTTTAATATTTATAACAAGTATATTCCACTGAGCCCCAAAATGTTGATGTCTATACTCACTGTAGGTTCTCACTGAGAACCTAATTTTCACCTTTATTAAATGCAATTTTTTGGTTTATGTATAAACATCTTGGAACTAAGCTTTTCACCCTAGTCACTGCAACTGGTGAATAAAGCACAGACTGTTCACAACATCTTTGTGAAAAGCCTTGGTGACACCCACACAGCAACATATGCTACTGGAAGGAGCATTTGCACATTGCAACTGGACTTTGTAGATGCTTTCTTCGCCCTCCCCAGTGCAACCTCACATGCAGTGTCCCTCTTGTCTCATTTCTCAGGAAATGGATCGATGAGTCAAGCTACCAGAGGCCACAAGACCATTGCAGTAGCCAACATAGTCTGATTTGGTTTACAGCTTTAATCCTTCATGAGTTACAGCAAGGAATGCAAGTATTTGTGCAGAACAAACTTCTGAAACACAGCTTCACACATGCATGCCTCTTCTTCCTGGTGAAATCAAACTTGAAGCAAAGAATTATTTGCACAAAGGATTCTTTTAAATATCCTAATGACTAAGAATCAGTTTTGCTTAGTCCCAGCCCCGACACACTCCTTTTTCTCTCACTGGATAAGGAGTGATATCTTTGCCTGAAATCCTAGAGCAACACCTTCTTCATAACATTGGATGGAACCTCTCCCACAACTCCCCAGACCAGAGAAAGAATGGAGAATGAGAACATACCTCATTTATATTTTTTCCCATTGATGCCTTTTGCTACAATACACTCGACAGTTTAGGGGAGTACAATAATTTCTTTTTCCTTGCTTTGTTTTTTCTTTTTTCTATTTGGTTTGTTTGTTTGTTCTATAAAGCACATTAATTGTTGAATCATAGCCAACTTATTTAGCCTTAAATATTCACTTGAAGCTGTAGTTGCTTCCAAGCTAGGTTTAAAATGAGACGAGGTCATCGTCAGCAAATGTTCCTAAAGATTAATGTTAGAAACACATAAGTCAATTAAAAGGCAAAAAGGGAAAAAAAAAAAAAATTCACAATTTGAGTATAGACATAATCTTCAAAACTTGACATGGTATTACATTATTTGTTCGTCTTTACATGCAGCTCATTATACCACCTCTATTCTTCTTCCACAACAAACCATTCGTATGTCTTCCTCTGTTAATAGTCTCTAATAACTCTCTCAGTGTTTCCCATTGTTTGTACTTCAAAAGGCATAATAAATACACACTTGAAATGACTCGTACTGCATTTAAAAAAAAAAATTTCCTTTGTGTTTGAAAATACACTTTGCATGAACTAGTTTCTAACAGGATCCAAACACCTTGGCAGACTTCTACCAGCTAACTCACTCAGCAGTGTTGCAACTTAGGTTAAAATCCAGGCCTCCTCTGACACAGTGAAGAAACCAGAAAATCTGTGATACTACAGCAGTACCTGACTTATCAACTAGTCATGGATTCTCCTTACTTAGCAGAATCAATTGAATTCTGGCTTGTGCTTTGTCTGCCTTGTGCTGCGAACACTTTTTCTTCCAGATTTAAACATGTTGAGTGAAACACTTTGCACAACATGGGCATCGTTCCACTTGTACACACAGATACCCACACGGACAAGAGACCTTTACTTCCATCCTGTTTCAGTTTACACCATAAAAGGCACCAGGCTCCACGAAAGCTGTTAAGAAAAATTAAGTCAGCTAACTCAGAAGCAGTCTCTCCTCTCCAGTTTTTCCTACACCTGCAGCTAAAAAGACCACTTGAGCAAACATAATCAACAGAAGCCAAATAATTATGGCTGTTCAAAGACACGAGGAACTATAAAACATACTGGGTGGGGTATAGGGAAAGGACTCTGGCATTTATAGATGTCCTGGACATTCCCTCTGAAACAGAGATGCTGAATCCATGCACACACGTACGCAATCCATGCTCCTAACACCCTCTTCCTGAGGAAGGGATATTACATAGGATGAAGAGCTGCAACCTGTACTTCTTTCCATGTTCTTTTTGGCGTGTAAAAGGAATGACAAATGCATTATCCAGATGGCAGTTACACTTCTTTCTGCAACACTGTACACTTATGTGGATGCACTGATGTAGAGAGGGAGGGCAAGAAGGATGTGTATATTAATTGAAATGCAATATTTGAAGCATCTCCATGAGGATTAGAGCATTTGTATCCCATTCTCTATGTAGAAAATGCTTGTATGTCAAACCTAAATATCCCAGCCTATTTTGACCACCCCTGTTATCCTGTTAGGAAAGGGGGAGGCAATAAGTGTAGGATATCAGAGTTTTATGCATATGGACAGATAAACAAATTAGATTATATATGCATGTCTTGTATCCATCCATTTGAAAAAAACATTAAAACCTTGCATGCATTCATGCATATTTGAATTATATATTTGTCGAAAGCATAGATCAGAAGAGTGGAACTGTGCATATTTGCAGCAATTATGCATGAAGAGACACATAAGCTGAATAACATCATAAATACTCAGGAAGCTGAAGTGTGTCTTCACCAAATTATGTAGCTTGAATTCTACCTCACCCTTTATATTTTCAGAGACAAAAAAATCAAGATTTTTTGCAAGTCAACCCCTCACACAGACTTCAGAATTACCTAGTTTAAAGTCGAATCAGTCCAGTTCATGATTCAAAATGGAGATAGTATGTATGACTCTAGAGTTTGTACCTCAAATTAATATTCTAATATTACAGATATGGCCAGAGAGGACCAGCTGAAAATATTACTTTTAATCTTGTTCATTACTTTTTTTTTTAACATAGGAAATAGTATTTAGACTGGCCACCTGACCAGGAAGAGCAAGAGGTTGAGGCCCTCTACAAACAGGCAGGAGCAGCCTCACATTCTAAAGCTGTGGACCTCGTGGGGGCCTTCAGTCACACTAATATCTATTGGAGGGACAACACATCAGGACACAAGCAATCCAGGAGGTTGCTGAAATGCATCGATGGTAATTTCCTTCTCCAAGTCACAGAAGAGCCAGCAAGGAGAGGTGGTGTGCTGGACCTTATTCCCACCAACATGGAGAGGCTGGTGGGGAATGTGAAGCTCAAGGGAAGCCTTGTATGTAGTGATGATGAAATGGAGGAGTTGAAGATATTAACGGTCAGTGAGGAGGGTATGCAGCAAGCTCACTACCCTGGACTTCAGGAGAACAGATGTTGGCCTCTTCGGGGATGTGCTTGGCAGAGTACCATGGGATAAAACCCTGGAGGGAAGAGGGGCCCAGGAGCTGGCTAATATTCAAGGGTCACCATCTCCAAGTTCAGAAATGATGCACCCCCACAAAGAGGAAGTCTGGTAAACACGTCAAGAGACCTGTATGGATGAAAAAGGAGCTCCTGGACAAACTCAAACTGAAAAAGAAAGCCTACAAAGTACAGAAGAAAGTACAGGCAGCCTGGGAGGAATACAGAGAAACTGTCCAAACAGCCAGGGGTCACATTAGGAAAGCTAATATCCAGATAAAGTTAAATCTGGCCAGGGATGTCAAGGGTGATGTCTTCACTGGCAAGTGCTCTAGTGATGCTGCCCAAGTCTCAGAAGGCAAAGGCAGGAGTTTGGAACTAGATGATTTTTAGGGTCCCTTCCAACCCAAACCATTCTATGATTCTATGACTTTCCTGACTGATGGTACAATGGCAATTCTCAAGTAAAAGTTCAGCTCAAGAAATACACTTGAAACATTAATCCTGCAGCCATAAACTTCTAGGTAATCTCATGCCCTAATCATTTTGTTCTTTAACAGTATAACATAAATATGACTGAATTATTAATTATTATTTCATAACATCATAAAATTGAGAATGGTGTGATACACATGAAAAGCTCTAAATGAAATTATTCATATGCTTCATATAGTCAACATTTCAGTCCTCATTATCCATTCTGGGGCCAAACTGAAAAGAGAAAGGAATAGCTGAAGTGTGAAAACTATACTGAGTAACACCCAATGACACAGCGGGGTGCTGTACCTCTCCCCATGCATGCCAAGATCCACCAGCTGTGGGTACACATTAAGAAGAGCACATGGCATATAGTTTTGGTAATTTACAACCACCTCCAGTAATTTATTAGGTAATTGGAGGAAAAGGAAAGGAGCCAGTGAGGGTCTTTAAGCCTAGTTATTAACAGCTGACATGAGCTGGTGCAGCTCAGGCACATCTGACTAAATAGTGACAAGTCCAGACAAAAAGCTGACTTTACCCTGAGATGAGGTAAGAACCTCTCAGATGACTCTTTATGAACCAGCAGGATCTGGCACATAGCAGCACCATTTCAGTTCATTCATTACCCAGATTACCTCAACATCTCATTAACTTTTGCCTAAGAGTTATCAAATAATTTTTTTCTCTGCGAAATCAAAGGACTTCCTGTTATTTTAGCTCATAACTTTCACAGAATAGTTCAATAATGAACTTTGGCCGTTCAAATTCTGATTCCCATTTTATTAGATTATTTTGTATAAGTTGCCTCTTTTATTTATTCCTTGTAATAAACCCTGCATTTACTCAGTAGCCTAATAGGAAAAACTTTCAACCATAAACTTATTAGGAAGTTCCTGTTATTACATCTGTATTTGAAAAAACAAAACAAAACAAAACAAAACAACCAAAACCCAAACAACAAAACAATTCAATTAAGACATAAAATGTATAGTTATTCTATTTAGCCAGGTAAAACAGGATTCTGTGGGTACTCCTTTGCTGAAAAAAAGTAAAATAAAAATTTCATCTGGCATACAGCAGCACAATTCTACATTTAGAGTTCTACAATTCTCAGTCTTTAAAATATATAAGAATAAGGTATTTTTGTTCAAGACGATGCTAGTTGTATATATTCCAGTTTAAAATCTTAATGACTGCATTTAATATTCTAGAAATGCACAGAAAAGATGGGAAGATAGTCGAGTAGATACATTATTCCACACTGTTTTAAACACTTAAGAGAATTTTGCATCTGGAATAGAGTGCTGAACAGCACGGATCAGATCTTGCAGCCTTAAGCAAATGACTTAACAGAGCTTTTAAATAAAAAAGGAATGAACATACACAGAGTTACAGAGTGAAAATAAATTTCTGAGCTACTAATAGCAACTTTTCCCAGTTAGAAAGATAAAATTTATTTACAGAAACATTTGGGCACTCTTCTTCTGCTTCAGAGCATAAGAATATTTATTCCTGGAGGGGAAAAAATGCTTTATGAACTATTACATCTCTATATAATATTTTAAAAATATATTTCCCTAATTCTTTACTTTCAGTATAAGGAAACATACATGGGGAGAAAAAGGTAAGCAAGTGCGATTCCAAATCATGATGAATTTTGCTGTGCTTAATGAGCCCTTTACATAAATAGTTTTGCAAAAAACATCTGGAAATAACTTAGAGATGAAAAGAAAGAAATAACAGCAATGTCCATCTGTCTCTGGGTTTCCATATTCAGCTTTTCATTTTTGTTTATTTTACTCTGGAACTGCACTGCACTGAGAACTTGCATTAACCTGCTACCAGGTTTCTCATCTGATCGTTTTTGCCTAAGAAGTCTGAAATCTTCTAATCTGAATCTCCTAGGATGCCAGAATTACCATCTCATTAAAGACCAATTTGCCTTTTCAGCTAAAGAATCAGCTTCCTTCTGGCATTTTTATTTTAGTAAATTGTTTCCATGCTGTTGAGTCACATCCTTCTGCATAAAAATCCAGGCAAACACTATATTATATAAAATGGGAACACAAACAGGACCAGTACTTTAAGAACATTTATTTCTTAAGCCTAAATTTTATGACAAATTAGGTCGCCTGATTTCTTCAAAACAATAAAACTACTTGCTTTACATTAGCTAAGAAACTAAAGGGACAAGAAATTGAATTTATAAAAGCTGCCACCTCATTTTCAGCAAAACAGAAGAACAGTTAATCCCTGAACCTTATTGATGATTCTTAATGAGTGCTGTATTTTAAAAGTATAAAAACTTCCACGAGTCTTAATTTCTTAAGAGCCAGAGAAGAACATACAGATCTCTAATATTTGGCAAAGATAAACGCATGCATACATACTAAAATGACATAACACAAGATACTCTCTTAACGACAATAACAACCTGCTAGTAATTTAAAAATGAAAACATGTATGTTTTACACATTTTTAAGCACACAAATAAAATAAAAAAAAATAAAAAAAGACAATGAGAGACCTATTCTAAACACCTGTGTCTGCAAGCTTATGTAGAACCAAGGAGATCAGGGCAGGGACAAGTCTGTGCTGCATCTGGTGAGCAACCAAGAAGCACAACAAGAGGCTCCACAGAAAATACCACTTTGTTCTAACTAGTGCTTGCATGGCCTCACAGAAATGATAGATATCCAGATCTTTCCTCCCCAGCTAAAAGAAACAACACGGAACAATAAAGTCAACATAATATGGAACTTCACTACAGACAGCCTAGCAACGCCAGCAAGTTTAGCAGCCGTCTGGGCTACTTCAGAGGTACTAATGGATGTGAAATATGCATAATGTTGTGTACCAGAATATTTCTTCCATTAGATCTCGATGTGTCATGTACTGGATTCAGCTGTTTTAATCTGCTACAGCTGTTGCTCACCAAGACCTCTCTCTTTCAAAGTGGTTGAATTATTTGCAGGCTTCTTTTTCCAGACAACATTAGAATACCAATCCAAAGAGCAATTTCCCTTGGCTTCACAGACATAAATAAGCTCTCCACAGATTTTTATATGCAACCTATTTTACTGACAGATCTGGCAAAACATAATTGGCTTTTTCTTCCTACTTGTTTGAAGCCAGTTTAAAATGTATTAAACCACAGACACATCACATCACTAGGGAAACCAATCTTATTTTCTTTCTGTTCCTTCTGTTTCTTCTTCACCCCTTAAAGTAGGGCAAAAATCTGGTTAGCTACAGACAGGAACCTGGTGGAAATGGACCTGGCTGACAGGAGATGCCTCCCTTCCAGTATACACAGCGCAGTCAGGTCTGATCTGCAACATGCCAAATATTGTTTCTAGAGCACCATGCCTTTATAGACTATATCTTGGAATTTCCAACTAAACAGCACCTGAGTTGATTCCACATCTCATTGTTTATGACAATTCTTCATGACCTACATGCATGGTTTTCTGAATATTTCTGTATGCAAGGCTTGGCATCTGTGTTGGAGCTTTTAATCAAAACATGATGTACTACTGAGAGCTTCATCCCTCCAATTGAAAATAGTGGCTGGGGATGTCTTTTGCAGACCAACCCAGCCTCACAAGCCTTATTTATCTTTGCAAGGTCTCATCTTAAGCAGTAGCTCCGGCAACAAGAGCCTAGATGTTTTTCATTTTTCTTTTTAATTAGACTAAAAGGCATTAAAATCTTCATCAGTATGTTCCACTGTTCTTTTGTAAAACTCTGTAGTGTTTTTCTACAGCTACTCATTCCTTGCCAGCTTGTACTTTTGAATAAGATATTTGTAAACAGAAAAAACAGAAGTGTGATATGATTTTCAGGATAGGGTTTGTCTGACAGGATATTTTCCACATGAATACTAAACTATCCACCACCTACAGACATTTTGGACTGTCATCTCGAGATCAATGGTGTTAAGTAGACTTTTAAGATTAGTCACGTACTTCAAAATGCTTTATAGAAGATACATTCTGATTAAACCCAAGAGTGTATTAACCACCTTTTTACAACTGGCAACATCACCCTGGGCTGCATGAGGCAGAATATTGCTAGCAGGTCAAGAGAGGCAATCCTTCCCTCTGCTTTGGTGACAGGGAAAGTACTACTATATCTGCAGTACTGTGTCCAGTTCTGGGCTCCCCAGTACAACAGAGACGTGAACTGGAGCTTATCCAGCAAAGGGTCAAAAAGATGCAGAAGAGACTGAGGTATCTTTCATACAAAGAGACTGTGTGAGCGAGGACTGCTCAGCCTGGACAAGAGAAGTCTCAGGGAGATCTTACCCAAGTGTATAAAAACACCTGATAGGAGGGTATAACAAAGATGGAGCCAGAGTCTTAGCGACATCCTGTGACAAGAGACAATAGGCACAACTTAACTTAAAACACAGGAAATCCCACCTGAACACAAGAAAACACTTGGGTTCTTTTAACTATAAGTGTGGTCAAACACTGGAGCAGATTCCCCAGAGAGGTTGTGGATTCTCCATCACAGACTTTCATAAGGAGACAAAACTCAACTAGACATGGTTTGTTTTACCATGCTTGAGCAGAGGATTCAGACTACATGGTGTCTAGAGGTCACCACCAAGCTCAGCTGTTTTGTGATTCTGTGGTACTATCCCAATGAATTTCAGCTTCAGTACTCAAATACAAAAGTCCTTTCAGTAAAATATTAGCTCCAGCCTACCTGAACATGGATGTATATCACTCATGGGTACAGTGTTACAAGGATTACTTGCCCAACTCACCAACGCTGATGCAATATTTTTAAATGTGTTTTCTTTTAAATGCAGCAAAACTGAAGCCAGCACTCAGTCAGTCAGGAACCCAGCTGCAGCCATGGTAAGTTCTGTGGCTGGGTGCTTGATCAAGGTGTGCAGGAGCCAGCGAGAGAGGTTGATGTGGCTTGGACATTGCCAGGAGCAACTACCAGAGACTTAAATATCTCCAGGAGCTCTGTGAACAGGGAGTGCAAACAGGGATCGAGAAGGTGCAGCAGTTCATGCAGAAGGGCACAAGAGAAGGGCCATGCTTCCTGCTTGTGGGCCCACAGCCCAGGGAACAGCTCTATGTCTCTGCCATAATGGTGGGCACGTGCCTCAGAGTTAAAACTAGCGTTTCTCCAGAGAAGGCCCCTGAGATACCTGATACTTCCACCCAGACAGAACTGGTAAGGAAAGAGACGTCAGTATAGATGGTAGGTTGCAACAAGATCCCAGACTCTTCTCTTGGAGAAAGGGTAATTACCTGAAAAAGATGTGCACAGTTTGATGATCTGTTGTGTCAGGTGGCCAAGTAAAAGGAAACAGTTAAAAGGCAGTACTAAAGGGGCCAGGACAGAGATAAAGTAATTTCAGAGCCATGCTCCTCTGGTAGACACCACAGAGAATGAAGCACCTTGGACCTTGGTGCACCTACAAAAGCAGGACTCCAGTCCCCATCCTCCATCTCTACATTCAAAAACCGCTATGACGCTTTAACAGCTGTAGACATCCATGAGCAAGGACTGCAAGAAGAAAATAAACCAGCAGCACACAGAGAAAACCACAAAAAGAAGCAATGGGTTCTTGTAGCAGGTGTTTCTCTGTTAAGGAGCACTGAGGCTTCTGCCTCCTTCTCCTTTCTGCCATCCTGACAGGGAAACATGACATGTATGCTGCCTCATGAGAGCTAAGGTCTGAGAAGTTGTTGAGAGGCTGCCACAATTCATCAAGAGCACAGACTACTATCCATTGCTACTTTTTCATATGGACACAAATGACAAGTCAGAACCTGGGCAGAATCAAAGAAGACTTAAAGCTCTGGGGGTGTTAGAAAAAGGTATTGGTGACCAAGTTATATTTTCCTCATACAAATGTTAGTTCGGCTAACCAGGAATGAGGCTCTGCTGGATGTGGTACTCTCAATCCAAGAAAACCTTCTTTGCAATATCTGAGTGATAGTCTTGGCTGCAGTGTTCAGAATATTGTGGAGTTTGGGATCCTGCTGAGCACCCTGAAGGTAAGCACTAAGGTTTTAGGTTTTAGAAGAGCAAACCAGCTTGCTCAGAGCTCAGCTGGGAGGGATTCCATGGGAAGCTTCCATGGAGGATAAAGGAGGTAGCAAGTACTGAGCGTTTTTCAAGAATGCTCTCCTGGAAGCACAAAAACAGTTCATCTCTTTTAAACATAAGGGAAGTAGTTGGAGCAAGAGACCTCCTTGGCTTAACTGTGAGCTTCTGAGTCTGCTCAAAAACAAAAGGGAAAGGTACCGGAGATGGAAAAGTAGATAAATACCCCTTGAGAATTACAAGGACACTTGTGTGTGCAGTGATGCATTTAGAAAAACAAAAGCTCAGCTCATATTGATACTGGCCGGAGATGTCAAAAACTGTAAGAAAGGGTTCTTCCGGTACATAAAAAAACCAAGCAGAAACAGAAGGAAAGTGTTGGCCCACTGTTAAACAGATGAGGTGAATTAGTCACCAACAACACTGACAAGATGAGGTGTTCTCAAAACTTTCTTCACCTCTGCCTTTATCAGCACTGTTAGGGTCAAGGCCTTGGGAATGACAATCCAGGTTGATGCAAAAACAGAACCACCACCAGTGAAGGAAGAGTTGTTATGTGAACTATTACAGGAGCTTGACCCCTACAAATCAATGGACACTGGTGCTGTCCACCAGAGGGTGTTGACAGGGCTGGCTGACATCATTGCAAGGCTGCTCTCCACAATTGTTGAGAAGTCATGGGGACTGGGGGGTGTCCCAGAAGACTTGAAGAAGGTTAGTGTCACCCCCGCTGCAAGAAGGGGTTAAAGGAGAATCTAGGAAATTATAGGCCTAACAGTATTATTCCAGTCCCTGGGAAAGTTATGGAACGAATCCTCCTGGGGCCTAACACAAGTCAAACAAAGCATGTGATTGGGAAAAGCCAGTAAAGATTCACCAAGGGCAAATAGTGCTTGACAAACCTGATTGCTTTCCATGACAAAGTAACCTGCACAGTTGATGTGGGGTGGGCAGTGGACACTGTCCACCTAGATTTCTGAAAGGTTTTTGATGTCGATCCCCACAGCCCCTCTTCCTAGAGAAATTGATACATTACAGGTTTAGAGGAATGGTTTGTGCGGTAGGTGGGGAACTGGGTGACAGTCTGCACTCAGAGGGTGATGGTCAATAGCTCCTTTACAAACTGGCAACCTGTGACTAGTGGAATCCCCTGGGCCCAACACTGTGTAGTATCTTCATAAGTGATCTGGATGATGGGATCAAGTTTGCTGATGATATCAAACTAAGTGGGGAAGTGGACACTTGGGAAAGGAGAGCCACCCTTCAGGAAGACCTGGACAGGCTGGAGGAGCAGGCCATCAAGAAACATATAAAGTTCAACAAGGACAGGTGTAAGCTCTTGCACCTAGGAAAACAAAATCCAGGAGGACATAGGCTGGGATCTAACTGGCTGGGGAGCAGCTCTGTGGAAAGTAACTTGGATGTCCTGGTAGACATCAAGCTCAAGATGAGTGAACAGTGAGCAGCTTTGTCAAAGAAAGCCAACAGGATGCTGGGCTGCATGAGCAAGGGCATCAGCAGCAAAGATAAAGTCATTATCCCACTCTAGTCAGTGCTTTTTGGGCCACACCTGTAATGCTGTGTTCAGTTTTGGTCGCTGCTATCCAAAAAGTTGTGAAGAGGCTGGAGACAGTCCAGAGGAAGGTCAGCAAGGTGACCAAAGGCCTGGGAAGCATGCCATATGAGGAAAAGCTGAGAGAATTGGTTTTGTTCAGCCTTGAGAAGAGAAGGTTCAGGGGACATCTTATCACCATGTTCCAGTATTTAAAGGGTCATTCCAAAGAAGATGAAGACTCCCTGTTTCGAAGGAGTCACATGGAAAAGATGAGGGTAATGGGTACAAGTTACTCCTGGGGAGATTCCGATTGGAGACAAGGAAAAATTTTCACACTGAGAACAATCAACCATTGGAATAATCTCCCCAGGCAAGTGGTGTTTTCTGCATCATTGGACACTTTTAAGATTCACTTGGACAGGGTGTTGGGTGATCTTCTGTGGACCATGCTTTTACCAAGAAAGGTTGGACCAGACAGACTTTGAGGTCCCTTCCAGCCTGATATTCTATGATTCTATGAATATCCATTATTTTACCATTCCAATTTTGACTTTGGCCCATATTTTCACAACAGATTTACTAGCAATCCACACCAAAGGCAATTGTTTTGGCACAAACATTGTACAATTATCACTTTACAATATTTTCTGTGCTGTGTTTAATGCCATTTATTAAGCCATCCTGCTTACATGCATTTGGTCTACTCAATTTAGATTCATCTGCAGTCTAACACACTCTTCAGGCAACTCAGAAACTAAAAATTAAGACTTAATTTGTCAAATTAATTTTTTTAATAGCTATTGATTGCCTTTCAACAGAATTCTGTAACCTTTAAGAACATCTCCTAATGAGCCAAGTGTCCTGATTACGTGATAGTTCCTGTTTAAAAATCTGTTTTATAGTTAATTGCACATAAAACACTGCTATAACAGAGATGTGAAACTCTATGCGATAGGCTTCAGAACACTATGCCCTCCACATACTGAACATAGAAGTGCTACAGCCTTACAAAGAGGAAATTTAGTAGTCCATATCATACTGCAAATTCTAATCATAAGGAAAGTAATACAAGCATGCACTTCAAATACTTTAGAGAACACCTTTGGGATATTTCCCACTAAAACCAACCAAACAAAAATCAGATTCACACAAAATCAGGTGGTGCCGATAGGGCTCCACTTAGCAACTTCTTTCTTTGCTCAGAAGTGGAAACCTGGTAATTATTAAGAACTCTGCAACAATAAACTGTTGCTCAAGGAAACTAGCACTTTCCCTCTTTTCCCACAAAGAAAGAAATCAGCACAGAATCCAAACAGGGATCACAGATAAAGCCCAGCAGGGAAGAACTTTGTTTTCTACCCACTCTTTCCCACTCCATCTCACTCTTTTTCCAGAAGACACTAACCTTTGACCGTGAAACCTGATTATTCTTCCCCCATTCAATAAACACAGGCCCAACACACTGCTATGCTCTTTCCCGTTTATACCAATGGAATCGTTGAAATGATCTTCAAGAACAAAAATATAAAAAAATAGACACTCGTTTCCTTTGCAGCTTTTCCAAATAATAAATCAGCATCAAGAGCAAAACATGACATTTTACAGAGTAACGATGATCAGAGGGAGGGAACAGCTCTTTGAGTGAGAGAGCTGGGGTTGTTCAGCCTGGAGAAGAGAAGGCTCCGGGGAGACCTTGTAGCAGCCTATCAATATCTGAAGGGAGCTCCAGGAGAGCCAGAGAGGGACTCTGTCAGGAAGTGTAGTGACAGGACAAGGGGCACCGGGTTTAAATTGGAAAAGGGGAGATTTACAGAATCACAGAATCACGGAATCTTAGTGGTTGGAAGGGACCTTTGAGATCATCGAGTCCAACCACATTAAAAAAAAACAAAACAAAAAAAAGAAAAAAACCCACAAAAACAAACAAACAACAAAAAACCCACACAAAAACAAACAAATAAACAAAAAAAACCACCACCCACCAACTAAACCCTACACCCACAACCCCACGCACAACACCCCACCACAAACCAATAATCTTGGCTGCTAGAGCATGCCCTGAAGAGCCACGTCTACACGTTTCTTAAATCCCTCCAGGGATGGTGACTCCACCACCTCCCTGG